>JBBPBX010018266.1:24621-37188 GCA_038048925.1 Garcialebias charrua | reverse complement strand
TGTTTACATTTTAAAAAATGATCAAAACAAATGTGTTAAAAAATATATATGAAATAGCGTAATGTGTATTGTATTAGTTAGAAAATTAGAAAGAGTTAGTCATTTTGTACTGTTGGCTGAAGATTATTATTGTTTAATCTGATTGTTGGAAAAAGTTGGTTGAAGATTATTATTGTTTACATGGTTGATTATTGTTGTTTAATCTGATTGTTGGAAGTAAGGGGCAGATATAATAAGATTTATTCTTCTTTCTGCTACCTTTCATTTTTTTACATTTTGTACACAATCATTTATGAGATTGTCTTGTATTGTTTCTTTTGTAAAAAAATGAACAAATTTAATAAACATAAACATGCGGTGCAAATAACAATACAGATTATCTGACTCTCTCTGACTCTGATTTTAATATATAAATGACCAGTTTCTCTGGGATATTGCTGGGGTGGCCCTACCACTCACTGAAAAGCACCACAGATGCATCAGATCTGCATAACCATCAAAGATTAACTGGGTTGTGTTCATGTGGGGGAAGTTAAGGTGTGTTCTGTAGTTTGTTTGATTCTTCTGTTTTTTTGTTTTTTTTTGTCCAGGTAATATTGAACACCACTTTGATCAAATTCGTTTTTGCTGCCAGACAATGTTTGTTTCCAGCGGCCTTTTCAGACACTAAATAAGTTTTCCTTCTGTCTCAGTCACTAAGTCAGTTAGCACCCGAATGGCTTCTGTTTTCTCGAAATTTGGTTTCTGGCAGTCTATCAAGTACCATATTTACCTTATTTGTAAGTTTATACAATTTAACTCACATTTTTAAGTGACATCCTGTAAAGAAATTATGAATAATGAATCATTAATATTTTCCTCTTCTAGCATTTTGAATGACCTCAGTTTAAATAAGCAGTTTATTTGAAGTTGTCCACCCTTGACTCCTAAAGGAGGTTCTTCCTGTTGTGGACCCTCCTCTTGTGAATAGCAGCTTAGCCTCAGGTGTGGTCCTTTTATCTTTTAAACATTCATTCAGCCTTTATTTAGGGCCAGTTTACACGGCGCATATTTTGAGTGTAACCGCTACTTTCTCTTTGCGACTTTGCTTATCGCCTACACGACGCTGCTGGCCCCCCTCTTTGACTCCGATACTTTCTGACCCTGCTCTCAAGGTGGAACTTTTTCGCTGACCCCCCGCTGATAATGTAAACATCTCCCGTGGAGCTTTTGTGTCAACCACATGCGCGCAGCCCGCATGCGCGGACAGTCTGACATTTCACGTGTCACGCTGCAAAATATAACAGTTTAACAATAATAAACAGTATTTATGTTGGCGTGGGAGATGTTTAAATTTATCTGAACTACAGTATCTATCTGGACTCGTTACATTTTTTAAACAGTGCGTAACGTGCTGTGAAAATGAAGACACCAGGTTTATTTTTTATTTATTTATTTATTCAGCACCACAAAGTTTACACAAACACTGAGAATTAAACTGAACACACTATTAAAACACGTGAACCGAACTGTAACTACGTTAATGAACTGGACTCTTGCTGTGTGTTCATCTGGACCCATCAGAACCGCCGAACCGTCTGCCTGTTGGAACGACAGCTTCTCCACCTGGCAGAAATAAATAAATAAATAAATAAAAACTCAGTTGTTGTGTGATCAAAGTAAACACAAGCAAACATTATATTAAGAACGTTGATTTACCTGCTGTAAGTCAGCTGTTTATCACGGAGTAAAGTCCGGTTCTGGTCCACAGTCCACTCAGCGTCTGGTGTGTAGATGAAGCGGTCCCACTTGGTGTCAAATCTGTTGACTCTTATCCAAATTCCAGCTTTAACTTGTTAACTTGTTGACAACAACTTGTAGTTAGCTGATTTTAGCCAGAGAGGAAAGCAGACGAGGCAGCTGTTTACCTCAGGCTGTTTCACACGCATGCGCAGTAGTGAAGGTTCCAAAAATCACAGCGCCATCTAATGGCCCAGCATGGTAACTACAGTGAAATCATGAGGACGGGGGGTGGAGGGGGAGAGAGTCGTATCCACAGAATTCGACCGTGTCAACGCAAAACTTTTCACCTAATTAACATACCCAAAAGATCTGTTTCCCCCCACACAGTGCCCGTGTAAACAGGGCCTTAGTCAGGTTAATCTCATTGAGCCTCGAGGACTCATTTACAAGAGGGACCTGTCTACAAGCTAAAGAATGATGACAACAGCAACAGTAGAGTTTCCTTAAACAATCAACAATAGATAAACATAAGAGAGAAATACATANCAGTGTCCGTGTAAACAGGGTTTAAGAGAAACATCAACTAGTAATACACTAAGCCCTAATGTAGTGGAAAAACATCATTATAAACAGCAGCACGAATATTGCAGATATTTTAATGTGGGGTTCTGTGGAAAATTAGCGACAGTTATTATTTTTACCTGTTATAATAGCTTTTTGAACAGTTTTTGAAGAGTTTGGAGAGAGATTAATTTATGACTAGTCTGAACACACCTAAGACCAAAGAAGATGGTTACCTTCTCAGAACCTTTATAGTGAATCAAGCTAATAATGTCTCATAGGCCTTTGTACTGGAGCAATTTTTAAATTATTCAAATATTTCTATAGAATCCTGGCGGTGTTTGACAGAATAAATTGCAACAGCAGCATCTTGCTGTAGCACTTCTGGTCCAATTCGTGTAAAAATGTAAAATTTCTGCCAAATAATATTGTTATTCAAATTAATGGGGGTATAATTATTTAACAGCCTTTTCTTGAACAACTGTGCATTTTGGAATATCTGAGTTGTTTTAAAACACAAATCCACGGTGGATCCAGGACAGCTGGGACTAGTCATCATTAGTTCACCAGTATGGCCTAAGTGGCTCCCAAACTTTGCAACAAATAATTTATTTTAGAAATCAGGTTTTATCATGTAGTATTTCATTTTCAGGTCACATTCAACATCACCATCACCTCTAAGGGTTGTCCAAAACTAGGCAAGCAGGAGGTGATTAAGATAAAGCCTTTGGGTTTCACAGAGGAGGTGGAGGTAACCCTCAGATTCATCTGTGAATGTGACTGCCACAAGACTGGCATCAAGAACAGCGAAATGTGCCACTTTGGTAATGGGACCTTCGAATGTGGAGCCTGCAGGTAAAAACATTACTGCAAGTCAGCACGTTCAGTCCTCAAAAATCCCCTAGAAAACCAACCTTCCCCCTGTGTCAGGTGTAATGAGGGCCGAGTGGGCAGAAACTGTGAATGCAGCAGCAACGATGTGGCCACAGAGGACATGGACCGGAACTGCCGCAATGGTACCGACATCTGCAGCAACAACGGGGAATGTGTTTGTGGGATGTGCGAGTGCAAGAAGAGAGACAACCCAGAGGAGAGGTACAGCGGCGAGTTCTGCGAGTGTGACAACTTTAACTGTGACCGCTCTGGAAACAAGCTTTGTGGAGGTAAGAACATCGACACTGCAGAGGGTCTTCAAGTACGGTACACAGAGATATAGTCAAGTCAAGTCATCTTTATTTCTAGAGCACAGTTAAAACCGATAAACTGTTATCAAGGTGCTTTACAAACAACATAAAAGAGATTTAAAAATTACAGAAACAGTAACACACACTAATGGTAAAACTGTGAAATTAACAGCAGTAAAATATAATAAAAATGGATAAGAACAGCATTAAAATGAGAAAAAAAAACAAAAAAAAAAACAGGACTAAATATACTAAAGGCTCCAGTATAGCTCTGCGTACGGCCGCACGCTAGTCCGTATGCGTGTACTGTACACAGACAGTTCACCCCCACAGCTCCGCGTACGTTCTCGCGTACACTACGGGACAAATTGAGGTCGCTGATTGGTCATTTGCTGACACGCCTACTGCATTGATTGACAGGTCGGGGGGGGAGGCGCGAGCTGGCAGCTCCAGCCGCAGCGGTGTTCTGTGTTTATATGTTACTAAAAAGTTCTTTAAAAAAACAGGGCGCGCTGGTCCTGCAGCCCACACATCAGACCAGCACACCAGGAAATCTGCAGAACCTCCCGCAGCCAGGCTGGACCCGAGTTTAATTCGCTCGTGACAAATTTGTTCATTTCTCATCTGCCGTACGCAGAGCTATACTGGGGGCTTAAGTCAGCTCACACAGTATGAAACGCCAGAGAGAAAAGATGGGTTTTTAGCATGGATTTGAACAAATGAAGGGAGGTGGCCTGCCTAATGTTGGGGGACAGGTTGTTCCAGAGTTTGGGGCCGATGACTGAAAATGCCCGATCTCCTCGGAGCTTCAGTCGTGTTTTTGGAACCGCCAAAAGCAGCTGATCGGATGATCTTAGGGCCCGAGAGGGAACATATGGTTCATAAGTTTTCAGCACATGGCAGACAAAATAATAATTCAATTCAGTTAATTTATATAGTGCCAAGTCACAACAGAAGTAATCTCAGAGCATTGTACACAAACATTCACATGCATAAAACAACCCAATTAGCAAAGTTCTATATCTAAGGAAGCCAGCAGATGCATTGAATCTTCACTTCGTCACAGTCTCCCATCATGAACAAGCACAAAGGCAACAGCGGAAAGGAAAAACGAAAGTTACATACAGTATGTAACTATGGTTCTATGAAACCCGGATGACCGCCAGAGAGCAGTGCTGAAAGCACTGAATGTTCTTTTTGGGCATGCGCTGTTAGAGAGTAATAATTAGGCCTGAGCAGAAAAGCGCTGCAAAGGCCTATTGTAATCACTCTGTTCAGGCCCAACCTGCAATTTTTTTCTGCCAAATGAATTGGCCTTTTGGGGGCCTTTACATATCCCAGAACTCACCAAATTTGGCAGACACATCACGACTGGTGAAAATTTACGTATTTTGGGGGCATAGGAAAAATTGCAACAGAAACGGCTCAAGAGCACCACCTAGAAAATTTCTAAATACCCTCCGCATTGGCCTTAGTTTGTCATAGAAGCATGAAATTTGGTACACTTGACCAATTTACCAAGATGCACAGAAAACCCTTGGCACCAATGTTGTATGATAATAGGAAGGCGGCCATTTTGGAATGCTGTCCAAATTTTCACACCTTTTTGGCGATTTACAGAATTTGCATTTGAACAAACTTCTCCTAGGTATTTTGCTCAATCGATTTCAAGCTTGGCCAGTTTCTTCATAAGGCGTGGGGGACCAAAAGTTATCAAAACGGTTCATTTTGAAGCATGCTGAAGGGGCGGGCCAGACCTCAAAATTGGACATCTCGCCATGAAAAACGAAACGCTAATAGCACCTACACGAAAACTGCCTAATGGTGTGCTCACACCAAAAACGTTTTGACCTCCGAAAACGCTCCTCACGCACGGAAGTGGACGCGCTGCCCAGTGTTGTCCAAACTGTAGTGTTGCGGCGGCTTCGTTGCTGTGGCGACGGGGTGTGGGAGGAGCTTACCGGTATACAGAGTCCTGCGCACAGAGTCACTGCACTCCGCCAGGCGAGGAGCCTTTTATTTCCGTCTCTGTCGAGCAGACTTGACTGGTCGTGAAGGAATTGTCGCGAACACACAGCTACAATGAGTTTCTCTTCCATAGTCCACGAGCTCGCGAGTCTTTTCTTTTTTTTTCCGACAAACAATACGTCACATAGTGCGCGCGCACCCTCGTTTCCGCGTCACATAGGGACTCTCCCACTGCCCCCTCTCTTCTGCCCCCCGACTCTCCCTGATTGGTTGACACACCAACCAATCAGGTGGAGTTGAGCGGCGTTTGAAAGTTTGAACCGCGAAAACTTCAGCTCAGCTGAAGCGGAACTTGGAAGCCGACGCCGGTTCACGTGCACGAAAAAACGCTCATCAGCACGCTCAACACGCACGTGACCTGACGCCAGACGCCAGGAGGTGCCTAGGTGCGTCCACCATTGACTTTACATGGAGGCTGGAAGCTTTGAGGTAAAAACGCTGCTCGGTGTGACCACACCATAATACATCAAACCTTCAGTGATTGATCCACATCAGGCCCCCTGCAAGACTGAATGGTCAAATCAAGACATCACTTAAGCCACGCCCCCTGACAACAGGAAGTGTCAAGTTTTACGTTGAACAGTCCTGATCTGACCCCTGTTACCTAATCTGCATGACAGTGTGTCCAGTGACCCAAGACATGTTCGTGTAACTTGCTTTCTAACCCTTATTGTTTCGGGTGGAGCATGTGGACGTGGCGAAGTAAGACGTAACGCCGTTGCCATGTGTTCAGTTCTAAAATCCACAGATTTGATCCGAGGAGTACCAAAATCAGTATGATCGATCAATGCCCACCCTTTGAACAGGAATCCATGATAATTGTCCAATAGCCTCCACAGAGCCCCCTAGAATATTTTAAAACCTCTGTCCCAAGCCATTTTTTGACCGATAATTTTGAAACTGGGTGAACATCTGTATCTTCTCAGGACCTACGAAAAAGTCTCTTGGAGCCTTGGTCCAAACCTAACAGGAAGTCAGCCAAAGTCGCATTTCAGCTAAACTTCAGCTAAAAGGGGCGGCCGTGGCGTAGTGGTATGGCAGTCGTCCCCCGATCGGAAGGTTGGCGGTTCGAATCCCGGTTCCCCACACCATGTGTTGTTGTGTCCTTGGGCAAGACACTTAACCCCGAGTTGCTCCCGGTAGGACTGGAAAGCACCTTGCATGGTAGTCTGCCGCTACCGATGTATGAATGTGTGTAGCATTCAATGTGTGTAGCGCTTTGAGATTTTCACTAATGAAAAGCGCGTTATAAATTGAATTCATTATTATTATTATTATTATTAAACTTGGAAGGCTTGCAGCTGGACTCGTACTGATATGGGCGGAGTGCGCACTCTGGTGGACAATGCAGAAACTGAATGGGAGCGTTCACCATTGCTACCAGGAGGCGTTGCTGGAGCTCCTGAGTTCGCAGGTGATTTAGAAGATTTGGCAAATGTGTACCCTGGCGAACGGGTGTGGGATAGGCATGAGAGTGTTTGAGATATTGACTAGGCGGTTTAGCTGGAAATCTCGAGGTCTCCAACAATAAGGTCGGAGCTGTGCTTTGCTGCGAGGGCCTCAATGCTGCTTGCAGCTTTAATTACATATGTAACTTTCATTATATTTCATTCCTCCTAACCACCAGAGGGCGGTGCTAAAAGCACTGAATGAGGAATACCAACGATGTCACAAGGAATCCTAAGCACCTACCTCACTAAGGAGGCCCAGAGGACCCTTGCAGATGACCCTGGCCCAAGGGATGAGGGGTGGCCATGTTTAACTCTGTAAAGTCAGGTGAACTTTCTTGGGGAAGACCAAGATGCGGCAGCACATATTGTTTCCATCGGAACCCCGCTCAGGTCAGCCCAGGCAGCGGACACGCTCCTGGCAGAATGTGCCTTCATGCTACTTCTGCCGTGCCTCGCGGTATAGGCGTGGCAGATGACATCTACGATCCAGTGGGAGAGGCGATCGTATAATGGCAGTAGCTACAATTAATGCCTCCAGTGCTCTCACAGGGCACAATAATCCAGACCCCCTCATCAGTTGTAGGCTGAAGATGTGCCAGCCTCAACGGTTGGTTACAATTAGAGTGAGATAACACCTTGGTACAAATGTAGTGTTTAGCCACAAGGTAACATCCGATTCCTCAGGCATGAGGAACTGAGAGAGAGCCTGTAGCTTGCCGACCCTCTCGCTGAGGCCATAGCTAACAAAAGCGGTCTTACATGAAAAAAACACGGATGGCGGCACAGAGCTTTGAGAACCAAGGGCATTTGCCAACCTGGTGTTCTTGTAGTTGTCAGCAGGTGTACCCTATTGGCATCACACAGAGGAGAGACTAGATCATGATTCCCCACCACACCGCCATCGATGCCAGCGTGATCAGATTATGTTGCTGCTACATAAACCGTAAGCATCAAAGGAGAGCGACCCTTAGCAAGGAGAGACTGGAGAAACTCCAGATGCTGGGTACTGTACAGGAGACTGGATCCTCACTTTGATCGGACACCATTGGGAAGAACAGACGCCATCTGTTTCCATCCTGCTGACGAGTAAAGGGTGCCCTGGTGCCCAGGATGGTGTGTCTGGCTGGGCTCAAAATTCCATGCAGCTGCTGTCCTAGCGTTGCTGTGGCCCCACAACGGCCGAAGACTTTGGGGATTGGGGTGCCATATCAGTCCTCCCAACCAAATTAGAGAAAGGGGCGGAAAGGCATGTAAGAGGCCCCTTGGCCAAGGATGGACCATTGCATCCTGGCCCAGTGCATTCCATCGCCCTGGTAGGGGAGCATCCTAGGGGACACTGAGTTGACCTTCTGTTGCAACCAGGTCTACCTCTGCCTGACCAAAACTTTCCCAGATCATCAGCACTGTGTTACTATGGAGGGACCACTCTCCTGAAACAGACCCTTGGCGGGAGAGGAAGTCTTGCGACCCGACTGTGTCGCCCTTGTAGTAATACACCTCATCTCTGATATTGTAGGCTTGACCTTCAAGTACACCTCTCTGCATCTCTTTGAAACTCTCAGTGTTACACCTTCTTGAAACTCTCAAGGAGACAAATGGACACTTTTATTTTTTACAATTATTATGAATTAATGGACACTAATTAATCAGATTGAACTTTCTCTTTAATGTGTGTTAATTCAGAATTGATCAACAGTATATTTTGTCATTTTAATGATGATCTGTTACTTGCATGAGTTTGACTTCTGCTGGTTTATTCTACAATACAAGTGTGCTCTGAAATCTAGGACATGAGTCAGGGTAAGCTGTTCACTCTCTTCTCTGTTTTGTCTGCAACCTAGACTCAACAGGCCAGTCCATCTGGCTGTTTATGTAAACAGTTTTCCTGTTGTCCGTCAAGAGTCTTTCTGCCTATGGAATTAAACTTCCATCTTTTATTTTGTTAGTTCAGCCAGTAGTCATTAAGGAGGTGGGGAAGACCCCGCCTCCCATATAAAGGTCATTTCCTGCATTTTTTCTTTAGTGCTTTGGGGAGAACTAAGTCAACCTGGTCTCTCCCCTCTGGGAAAGCTGGAGACGCTCCGGTCAGTGTGTCAACTCGACCCACGTCTTAGCTGGAATCACAGTAAAGCCCTACTGTGATCCTTTCACTCATTTCGGTTGGCATCAGGTGCGTTAATGGAGAGGACGCTGGCGTGATGTTCGCCGCTTCTCCACGCTGAAAAGTTGTTTTACTGTTGCTATTTTTAATTTTTGGACGTTTATCTGGACTTTTGTTCAGTGGTTTTTTAATTTTTTATCAAGGACTTTACGAACAGCTTGGTTAGTACTTCCTAACCGGAATATTGGGCTGTCTGCCTCCTGTCAAACTCCAGCACAAACCTTGCACAAACTTTGCTTGGAGAACTACGTGGCTGCAGTTTTTTGTTTTGCTTACCTGCTGCTTCTGTCAACCTCCTGTGTGGTCTGGACCGTTCTGGACTTTCTCCTGTGCTCCTCTTCGAGTCATGCTCATTCAAGTTACATCTCACTGCTTCTTGTTTATTTCTCTCGGAGCCGTGGGTCTGCTGTTAGCGGCTAGCTCTGTGCTAGCTTCCCCCGGTTTGGCTGGCGTGATGTTGACCTACTCCGCTTCGCAGCTGCTTGGACTTAACAACTGCTCCATTCCATCTTCTGTTTCCATCATCAAACAACTGGGACTTCTGCGTAGACCTCGTTACATCCATAGAGGCTCTCGAAAGAAATCTGTTTATTCTCGCTCTGAATTGATTCCGTCCGGGAGACGTGTCGCACCTCAACTACGTCATCAGAACGCTGCGTCTGTAGTCCCTTGTAGTCCGCAGCGCACGAGGTGGCAAGGAAAACGTGGAGTGGATTTCAGTCTGCTTAAACCGGTTCAAAAAGCTCCTACACCAACTAGCATTAAAATAGAACTTTTCAATGTACAATCACTATCCAATAAATCATGTCTAATTCATGATCACATCCTGGAGAAAAACTTGGACTTCATGTGCCTCACAGAAACCTGGCATCAACCAGACGTGTTCAGTTCTCTGAATGAAGCTTGTCCATCTGGATACAGTTATCTGCAGAGAGCCCGCAGCACTGGCCGCGGTGGTGGTCTGGCTGTAATTTACCGCAGTAATTTAAAATTGTCACATCTGTCTTCTCATAATTTTTCTTCTTTTGAATGTTTGGCCTTCAACTTCAAAGCCCCACTCCTGATGAACGTTATATTGATTTATAGACCTCCCAAACCACATGTTTCATTTAACTCAGAAATACATGACCTCCTCACTTTTTTCTGCACCTCCCCTGTAAAAACTATTTTTCTTGGCGATCTGAATATCCACATGGACAATTCCTCTTCCCCTCTGGCAACAGATTTTAAGTCTCTTTTGGAATCTCTCAACCTCACCCAACATGTGGTCGCCCCTACGCACAACATGGGGCATACTCTGGATTTGGTGATTACAGACACTGTACTTAATAACTTGTCTGTATATGACCTGGGTGTCTCAGACCACAGGGTCATCTCCCTGGAAGTGCCTTCAACTTCACCTGCTTCTAACCCAAAACGACCTATCCAGTTCCGTGACTATAAAAACATTTCCCCTGATGTTTTGTCTGCTGATCTTCACACCCTGACTGCTGTCAATCACTCATCTGCAGATGACTCTGTGGATTATTACAACCAATCTCTCCAGGAGCTTCTGGACCTACATGCTCCCCTGAAGTCAAGACTGGTGTCTTTCTCCCGTTCAGCCCCCTGGTACACTGATGAGCTGCGCAGGATGAAGGCAACTGGCCGTGCTATTGAGAGACGTGTAAAATCATCTGGTCTCTCTGTGCACAAGCAAGCGTACAAAGAACATCAGAAAGCGTACGCCTATTCGCTTAAAGAAGCACGCTCCAAATATTATTCCAACATCATCAACACCTGCCCTGGAAACTCTAAACAGCTCTTCTCCACAATAACTCATCTGCTTAATCCCATTAAACAAACTCATGAGGACTCTGTTCAAAAATGCAACCTGTTCCTCTCATCATTTAAAAACAAAGTTGACACTATCAGATCTCAGCTCCACAACCTCCCTGATCTTAGTGTACCATCTACCCGTCTGCTTTCTGGGACCCTGAGCAGCTTTGATGAAGTCGTTCAGAGTGAGGTAGAGACCATCCTCAAGAAAATGAAGCCTTCATCCTGCGCCCTGGATCCCTTCCCCTCGTCTCTCATAAAATCCAATCACTCTGCAATTAGCCCATTAATCACACAAATAATAAACAAGTCTCTACAATCTGGTCATGTTCCATTGCCTCTAAAAACTGCCATCATTAGGCCTCTTCTGAAAAAATCTAATTTGGATCCCGACATTTTTTCTAATTACCGCCCAATTTCCCACCTCCCATTTCTGTCCAAAGTGCTGGAGAAAGCAGTTGCTGCTCAGCTGCAGGAACACCTACAACAACACTCTCTGTATGAGAAATTCCAGTCTGGATTCAGAGCAGCTCACAGTACTGAGACTGCACTGCTGAGAGTAACAAATGATGTCCTCATGGCTGCTGACACTGGTTCTCCCTCCATCCTTGTCCTCCTTGACCTCACTGCAGCCTTCGACACTGTGGACCATAATATCCTCCTCCACCGTCTTCATGTGGAGGTCGGTCTCTGTGACATTGTCCTGGACTGGTTCAGATCTTTCCTCTCCGATAGGCTGGAATGTGTTAGCCTTGGCAATGCCACTTCCCAGACAGTCGGTGTCTCCTGTGGTGTCCCTCAGGGGTCAGTTCTGGGGCCCCTGCTGTTTTCCCTCTACATGCTGCCTTTAGGTCAAATTATCAATCAGTTCAACATTTCTTTTCACTGCTATGCCGACGACACACAGCTTTACATCAGGACTGGAACATCATCATCATCCCTATCTCCGTCTTCACTCACTGTTCTCTCTGCCTGCCTGGAGGAAATAAAGGCATGGATGAATCAGAATTTTCTTCAATTAAACTGCTCGAAGACTGAGGCCATATTGATTGGCACCCCTCACCAGATACAAACATCAACTTTAACAACAATCTCCTTCTCTGGTCAAGACATCCCCCTCTCCACCTCTGTTACAAATCTTGGAATAAAAATGGACTCTCATCTTACATTTGAAAATCACATTAAGCATCTGTTTAAAACCTGCTTCTTCCATCTTCGAAACATCTCCAGACTTCGCCCATCTCTGACTTTTCCTGATGCTGAGAAACTCGTCCATGCCTTTGTCTCCTCCAGGCTCGACTACTGCAACTCCCTGTTTATTGGTATCCCTGGCAAAAACCTTCAGAAACTTCAATACATTCAAAACAGTGCAGCTAGGATTCTGTTGAGAGTTCGTAAATTTGAACATATTACACCCATTCTCCATAACCTCCATTGGCTTCCTGTCACCTACAGAATTCAATACAAAACTGCTCTCATTACCCATCAATGCTTGCACGGCACTTCACCTGACTATCTAAAGGACATTCTTGCACCATATTCATCCACCCGGTCTCTACGATCACAGAACAGTAATTTCCTTTATATTCCTCGGACCAAATTGAGGACCATGGGAGACCGAGCATTCTGTGTGGCTGCCCCC
>JBBPBX010018266.1:0-14778 GCA_038048925.1 Garcialebias charrua | reverse complement strand
ACAAGTTCAGAGCTAGTAAGCCTAGTTCAGCCTGAGTGTCATGATGCCGGCGAGAATGATTAGGAGATAGGGGGCACGAACGCTCGCTTTCACCAATTAAAACAATGTCAGAGCTAGCAAGCCTAGCTCCGCCTAAGCATTATGATGCCAGTGAGAATGATTCGAGAGGGGGGGGGGGGCAAATGCACGCCTTCACCAATTAAAACAAGGTCAAAACTAGTAAGCCTAGTTCAGCCTAAGCGGTATGATGCCGGCAAGAATGATGTGGGGGGTGGGGGCGAATGCATGCCTTCACCAATCAGAACAAGGTCAGAGCTAGTAAGCCTAGCTCAGTTTAAGCGTTATGATGCCGGGAAGAATGATTGGGGGAGGGGGGGGGGCGGCGAACGCCCGCCTTCAACAATCAAAACAAGGTCAGAGCTTGTAAGCCTAGCTCCGCCTAAGCGTTATGATGCCGGTGAGAATGGTTAGGAGAGGGTGGCGCGAATGCACGCCTTCACCAATCAAAACAAGGTCAGAACTAGTAAGCTTAGTTCAGCCTAAGCGTTATGATGCCGGTAAAAATGACTGGGAGAGGCGGTGGCGCAAACTCACGCTTCACCAATCAAAACAATGTCAGAACTAATAAGCCCAGTTCAGCCTGGGTGTCATGATGCCGGAGAGAATGATTGGGAGATGGGGGACACGAACGCTTGCCTTCACCAATTAAAACAATGTCAGAGCTAGTAAGCCTAGCTCTGCCTAAGCATTATGATCCCAGTGAGAATGATTGGGAGAGGGGGGGCACGCAAACCGCACGCCTTCACCAATCAAAACAAGTTCAGAACTAGTAAGCCTTGTTCAACCTAAACGATATGATGCCGGCGAGAATGATTGGGAGAGGGGGGGCACGAACGTTCACCTTCACCAATTAAAAAGCCTTGTTCAGCCGAAGCGGTATGATGCTGGCAAGAATGATTGGGAGAGTGGGGAGTGCGAACGCATGCCTTCACCAATCAGAACAAGGTCAGAGCTAGTAAGCCTAGCTTAGCTTAAACGTTATGATGCCGGTAAGAATGATTGGGAGAGGGGGGGGGGGTGCGAATGCATGCCTTCTCCAATCAAAACAAGGTCAGAGCTAGTAAGCCTAGCTCAGCCAAAGCGTTATGCTGGTAAGAATGATAGGGGGGGCGGGGCACGAACGTTCGCCTTCACCAATTAAAACAAGGTCAGAACTAGTAGATGCTGGTATGAATGATTGGGAGTGGGGGGTGCGTGAACTCTTAGTTTCACCAATTAAAACAAGATCAGAACTAGTAATCCTAGCTCAGCCTAACCATCATGATGCTGGTAGAAAATGATATGGGAGGGTGCACAACGCTTGCCTCACCAATAGAAAAACATACCAAACTGAGAAAGGCTAGCACCGCTAGCTCAGTCCAACAATTTATAAGGCTGGTGAGAAAATGATTTGGGAGAGGGCATACAACTGTAACCTTCACCAATAGAAACACAAGGTCAAAAAACTGAGAGATGCTAGCGGTAGTCTAGGTCAACCGTTATGAGGTTGGTAAAAAATGATTGATAGGAGGGTGCGCGAACGCTCGCCCTCGTAAGTACAAATGAGACCAGAACATAGCTGACTACGTAATTGAACTTTAGAGCACAATCCATTCCGAACACGTGGTTGGAAGCCTCCACAACGAACGGTGCGCTAACAAAGCAAAATAGAAGTAGAAGGCTACTCACATGTTGAATCTCACACACACGGTAGTTGTCTGCACAAGCGATGGCGCTGTTAACCAAGGCAAAATGGAAGTAAAGGCTACTCACGTGTTGAATCCCACACACACGGTAGTCGTCTACACAAGTGGACGGTGCCGCTAACCAAGGCAAAATGGAAATAAAGACTACTCACGTGTTGAATCTCACACCTGGTAGTCGTACTACAAGCAGATGGTGCCGCTAACTAAGGCAAAAAGGAAGTAAGACTACCCATTTGTTGAATCTCAAACACACGGTAGTCGCCTCACAAAGTGGGCGAAGCCACAAACCAAGGCAAACAAAAGTAAGACTACTCACGTGATGAATCCCATACACATGGTAGTCGCCGCACAAGGCGGGCGAAACTGCTAACCAAGGCAAACAGAAGTAAGATTACTCACGTGTTGAATCTCACACACGGTAGTCGCTTCCCAAGTCAGATGGCGCCGCAACCAAAGCAAACAGAAGTAAGATACCCACGTATTGAATCTCACACACATGGTAGTCATCTCACAGAGCGGCGAAGACGCTAACCAAGGCAAACAGAAGGAAGACTACTCATGTGTTGATTCCCACATGTAGTAGCTATCTCCAATTAAAGCTGCAAGCAGCACTGAGGCCCTCGCAGGAAAGACGCCACTCCGGCCTTATTGCAGCAACCGCGGGAGCTCCAGCTTATCTGCCTAGTAGCTATCTTGAACGCTCTCATGCCTATCCCACACCCGTTCACCAGGGTGCGCATTTGCCAAATCTTCTGAATCACCTGCAAACTCAGGAGCTCCAGTAACGCCTCCCGGTCGCAATGGTGAACGCTCCCAATCCGTTCCCGCACATGTCCACCAGAGTGTGCACTCCGCCCATATCAGTACGAGTCCAGCTGCAAGCCTTCCAAGTTTGGCTGAAATGTGACTTTCCAGACAGGAGTTTTTGGGATTTCCTTTTTTGTGGCGAATGTTTGATGAGCCCTTCCATTAGGCTTTTCAACAGGCCATGTGTGTTAATGAACAGTTAGTGAATACAGTTTCAGTCTTATATGTTACACAGGATGAAGCTGGAAGAGTCACCCAATAATCGTGAGTTTCTTGTGTGAGTGGGCGGGGCTTAAGCAATGTCATGGATCCACAATACCAATTTTTCTCGAAGTGCTCATTGATATAGTACCAAAAATCTGGTGCAGATGGGATAATGTATCACTTAGGTAGGGGGCGCACTGGTGTCAAATTTTCAACCACAATACCAATGCGTCTAGAAGTGCTCACTGATGAAGCACAATAAATCTGGCACATATCAGATGATGTACATTATTCCTGAGATATAACTGTTGGAATAATGTAGGATGTGCACTGGAGTCAAATGTTAAATAACATTACCAATGTGTCTAGAAGCGCTCACTGATTACGCACAATAAATCTGGCACATAGCAGATGATGTATCACTGAGATATAACTGTTGGAATAATGTAGGGGCGCACTGGAGTGAAATGTTAAAGTGCGTCTTTCACTTTAAACACATGTAGTTGCCTTTTCAACCTAACATGTCGAAAACTCCAATTTTCATCAAAAATACGTTTCATATCTCAAAATATAATGTGCTACTACTACCTTTTTTGTCTTCCCTCGCTACTCTGTCTAAAAATAGCGCCCTCAGCGGTAAACCGGAAGTGACATCACGGGAGGGGAACGTTCGTGCTTTAGCTGAGAAAGATATGGGATCTCACCAGGAGGAGGCGACAGATTGTAAAGTTGTTTTGACATAAGTATGTCATCTCTGACTATTACATCAACTATCTAGCCAAATAACTTCTAGATATATACTACCTAAAGCTAAAAATTGTTTATATTTATATATAGCCTAAATATAGAGATACAGCATTAATTACACCACTGATGGATTTAACTACATTAGCCTAATCTTTAGCTCCCTAAACAAATTTTTTTTTTGCTCCTAAACCACTCGGTTGATATTTTTTCTGCTGCCAGAGAGTAATAATATGGGTTTTTATTTACAAACTGATGACACGTAGAAGACATTTGAGATAAAATTTGATTTTTTATTCATTTTTTAAGAGACGTAAATGTGTCGAGCTAGCTTCAGTTTACTTCAGTGTATATTGTAATTTATAGCTCCTAAACCACTCGGTTGATATGTTTCTGCTGCCAGAGAGTAATAATATGGGTTTTTATTTACAAACTGATGACCTGTAGAAGACATTTGAGATAAAATTCGATTTTTTAAAATTAATTATAAGAGACGTAAATGTGTCGAGCTAGCTTTGGTTTACTTCAGTGTATATTGTAATTTATAGCTCCTAAACCACTCGGTTGATATTTTTTCTGCTGTCAGAGAGTAATAATATGGGTTTTTATTTACAAACTGATGACCTGTAGAAGACATTTGAGATCAAATTCGATTTTTTATTCATTTTTTAAGAGAAGTAAATGTGTCGAGCTAGCTTCGGTTTACTTCAGTGTATATTGTAATTTATAGCTCCTAAACCACTCGGTTGATATTTTTCTGCTGCCAGAGAGTAATAATATGGGTTGTTATTTACAAACTGATGACCTATAGAAGACATTTGAGATCAAATTCGATTTTTTATAAAAAATTTAAGAGAGATAAGATAAGAGATAAGAGATTTATTTATTAACATTGCACCAGTTAATTAATACAACGTGATTATGTATACACAGTCGTCCTGAAGAGGGGGAGTGTGCAAAGCTGCAACATTTCCAAACACATGACATGTTCTTCTGCGTGGCCGCACTCATCCGTCTCCGGATGAGGTCAAACAGATATGGAAAAAGGAAAAACACAATAGGTATCATTTGTGATATTCAAAAAAAGAATCTATCAAAGATTGCCTTAAGACACTCTATGATAAAGTCCCAAAAACTCTATCAGCAATAAGCACAACCAGACAAGACATTGTTGCAGATTTGACGACATGCAAGGAGATCAAAAGAGTCTGTGAGCAGCACTCAGATAACACAGTTCAGCAGTTGTTAAGCTTGGCGCCTCCGAGCGCACTCCCAGAGACCTCTGGGGAGGGAGGGGGGGGGGGTCAGCAATGTCTCTCAGCTTCACTCCAGGAGAATAGTTTCCAGCAGACAGCCTTCTTCTTTTTCCAAGGTCGTGCAGAAACTAGATTAGATAGTTATTGTTTATCTTCAATCCAGGCCACAGTGTTCTTTTTGACTGCAGCCTTCCAAGGTCCAGGTGCTGTTCAGGTCCAAAATCGCCGAAACATATGAGGTTCCGAAGCTACAAACCCCCATCCGTGCCCTGATTAATGCCGGGCGGCTGTAAACGAGTTCCAAAGCGCACCGCAGGTCCGCGAGAGATAAGAGACGTAAATGTGTCGAGCTTGCTTCAGTTTAGTTCAGTGTATATCGTAATTTATAGCTCCTAAACCACTTTAACCAAGTTAATAATATTAACCAAGTTTGAAGGCAATCCTTCAAAATCCCTAGGAGGAGTTTGTTAAAATCCGTAATTCAAAACGCCGAAAAATGACCCTTTGACCCAAAATCGTCAACTTCCTGTTGGTTTTGGACCAGGGCTCCAAGAGACTTTTTCATAGGTCCTGATCAGACACAGATGTTACAGAGTTTCAAAATACAGTTATCGGTCCAAAAATGGCTAGGGGCTGAGGTTTAAAATATTCTAGGGGGCGCTGTGGAGGCTATTAGACAATTATCATGGATTCCTGTTCAAGTGATGGGTAATGATCGATCATACTGATTTTGGTACTCCTCGGATCAAATCTGTGGATTTTAGAACCAAACGTATGGCGACTGCTTTACCTCTTACTTCGCCACCTCGCCACGCCCACATGCTCCACCCGAAATGGTAAGGGTTGGAAAGCAAGTTACACCAACATGTCTTGGATCACTGGACACACTGTCATGCTGATTAGGTGTCAGGGGTCAGATTGGGATGGTTCAACGTAAAGTTTTACACTTCCTGTTGTCAGGGGGCATGGCTTAAGTGATGTCATGATTTGACCATTCAGTCTTTCAGATGACCCTCGTTCGAGCCGACGCAGAGCCTGCTCAGTCTGTTCCTCTGAGAGGAGCGCTGGTTCTCTTAGGGACCGTCAACAAATTACTGTATTTTCATAGTAGCCTATTTGTCAAAGCAGAACCATGCATCATAACTAAACTTTTCTCAGTATAAGAAAGTTCATTCTCAATAGTCCAGGTATCAAATCCGCTCATTCTCAATCAGTTCATCTGGACAGTTTCTTTTTAGCAGAAACGTTTCACCCTCACTCCAGAGGGCTTCCTCAGTCAGAGTAGTCCAAAGCACACTGAAGTTAACCCACCAAGTAAGCAACTTATGTGGACCAACCAGTTTGCTGTAGCCAAGATGGTTTCTGGGGGCGTGTCCCTCGTCGACTCCTCCCAGGCAGGCAGACATGTCCAAAGTGGTTCAAGACAAGAAAGTTAATTCTCAATAGTCCAGGTATCAAATCCGCTCATTCTCAATCAGTTCATCTGGACAGTTTCTTTTTAGCAGAAACGTTTCACCCTCACTCCAGAGGGCTTCCTCAGTCAGAGTAGTCCAAAGCACACTGAAGTTAACCCACCAAGTAAACAACTTATAGTGGACCAACCAGTTTGCTGTAGCCAAGATGGTTTCTGGGGGCTTGTCCCTCGTCGACTCCTCCCAGGCAGGCAGACATGTCCAAAGTGGTTCAAGACAAGAAAGTTCATTCTCAATAGTCCAGGTATCAAATCCGCTCATTCTCAATCAGTTCATCTGGACAGTTTCTTTTTAGTAGAAACGTTTCACCCTCACTCCAGAGGGCTTCGTCAGTCAGAGTAGTCCAAAGCACACTGAAGTTAACCCACCAAGTAAACAACTTAAGTGGACCAACCAGTTTGCTGTAGCCAAGATGGTTTCTGGGGGCTGTGTCCCTCGTCGACTCCTCCCAGGCAGGCAGACATGTCCAAAGTGGTTCAAGACAAGAAAGTTCATTCTCAATAGTCCAGGTATTTTTCCAGGGTTTTCTCAGTATATTTCCGCCAGTGGTAATAAATCATGAATTTTCAGTACTGTAACTTTCTTTTAAAGCATCAAAGTTCATTGAAGGATTCAAAGATTCAAGATTCTTTAGTATTTGTCATTCCACCACATGTGGTGGAAAAAAATTGTGTACACAGGGTCCCAGTTACATCCAACAAAAGTATTAAAATCTGTGTAAAAGAAAATCTGTATAAAGCTCTAAAATACGAACTAAGAAAAACGTTCCACTAAAACCACACTAAGCACACACTTTCAGAGGGCTTCATCAGTCTGAGGAGTCCCAAATAAACTGTTTTCTCCACTAAAAAAGTTAATTCTGGTCCTCTGGACTTTCAAAAACAAAACAAAACAATATTGTAGAAACGTTTCAAACTGGTTGATCCACTATGAAAAGGTGCTATTTATAAGACTGAACTGAGCATCTCAGACTGAAGAAGTCCTTTGTATGAAAGACAAAAGGTTTCTACTTTTTTTGTTGTTGTTTTGTTTTTCTTTAATGTCCAGAAGAACATACTTAACTTTTTTAGATTTTTCTACCTGGATTACTGAGCATGCATCAGGATGTTTTCCCCACTAAACAGTACACTCCTTTAGTGGACCAACAATGCTGGTTTTGCTGGTGACTGATAAAGAGGGTGAAACATCTTTCCACAAAAAAAAGAAACTGTCCAGATGACCTGCCTGACCATTATTATATTTTGTATCTGGATGATTGAGCATGAACTTTGATGCTTTAAAAGAAAATTTGAAACACAAGTGCCACCTTGTTCTTTTGGATTTTAAATGGTGAGAAAATGTATGATTTATTACTATGCAGAAATCAGTGGTGGGATGTAACTAAGTACTGTATTGTACAAATACTTTTTTACTGTACTTAAGTACTTTTTTCATGTACTTTACTTAAGTAGAATTAAATGTGGGTACTTTTACTTTTACTCCACAATATTTTACATGAAGTACCTGTACTTTCTACTACACTACATTTATATGTGTTGAGTTACAAGTTACATTTACGTTGCAGCTTTTTGATTTGTCATAAGTTTAAATGTAACTGATGTCGAGAGGGGAGTTGGTCCATTGAATCACTGCAAAGTGGACAGGTAACGTTAGACCTGCCTTCAAGAAGAGCTGGACCAATGATGCACATTCTAGTATGTCAATGAGCTGAGAGAACCCACAGCACCACTAACACACCCATAATGGATTCCACCACAGAGATTCAGCCAGAAGATACACAACACCCACTGCCTTATTGAAATATTATTAAAAGACTATTGAAAGATTATTGAAAGACTATTGAAATATTATTGAAAGACTATTCAGTACAGAAAGATTCTCTCACAGGTGGAAGAGAACTTGGAGAGGTGGAGGTATTCACTTGAAAGAAGAGGAATGAAAGTCAGCCGTAGTAAGACGGAGTACATGTGTGTGAATGAGAGGGAGGCCAGTGGAACAGTGAGGCTACAAGGAGCAGAGGTCACAAAGGTGCAGGACTTCAAGTACTTGGGGTCCACTGTCCAGGAAAATGGGGAATGTGGTAAAGAGGTGAAAAAGAGAGTCCAGGCAGGATGGAGTGGATGGAGAAAAGTTTCAGGAGGGATTTGTGACAAAAAGGTGTCAGCAAAGGTCAAAGGAAAAGTTTACAAGACAGTGGTGAGATTAGCTATATTGTATGGTCTAGAGCAGTGGTCCCCAAACTACGGCCGCCTCCACATTTGGTCCGGCCCCCAGAACAATACTAGAGAGCATTTAGATTTTTTTCATATGTGTACAGGGAACCCCCGACCTACGAACGAGTTCCGGACCTAAGGACCGTTCGCAGCTCGATTCTGCCGTATCTAGGGGGTGAAAATAGCGTCCCGTTCGTAGGTCCTGGTTTTCGTTTGTAGGTTGCGGAAATAACGCTAACGGAGCGCCGCACACATATTTATCGGCATGAGACTGAACAAGCAGACATACTGGGCCATAAACATGCACAGAACTTTATTTACAAACACTTATCTAACACATTACACCACACATTCATCCATAAACACACACAGTAACTGTACATCAGTAACTTAACATCAGAACTGCAGCAAATCAGGTAGATTGTGACCTACAAAATGATGTCAACCATGAACCCTTCTCAAAGAGCATCTTTTAACATCAGAACAGCAGCAAAATCAGCAGGAACTCACATCAGCAAAATGATGTCAACAATGACACATGAGCACTTCTCAAAGAGCATCTTTTAACATCAGAACAGCAGCAAAATCAGCAGGAACTCACATCAGCAAAATGATGTCAACAATGACACATGAGCACTTCTCAAAGAGCATCTTTTAACATCAGAACAGCAGCAAAATCAGCAGGAACTCACATCAGCAAAATGATGTCAACAATGACACATGAGCACTTCTCAAAGAGCATCTTTTAACATCAGAACAGCAGCAAATCAGCAGGAACTCACATCAGCAAATGATGTCAACAATGAAACATCAACACTTCTCAAAGTGCAGCTTTTAACATCAGAACTGCAGCAAATCTGCATAAAACCACATGCATCCATCCATCCATCCATCCATCAGCAAAATGATGTCAACCATGAACCATTAGCACTTCTCAAAGAGCAGCTTTTAACATCAGAACAGCAGCAAATCAGGAACTCACATCCATCCATCCATCAATCCATCAGCAGCATCACATCTATCAGAAACATGTTGCAACCATCATGTTTTTGAAACCAGTGCGTAGATGTGTGTCCATGTGCATGAGAAAGAAGTCCATGAACTCAGAAAAAGCTAGAAGCAGCAGAAAAATGAAACAAAATTGCCTTACTTTGACTGAAGTGTAGGTAGACAGATGATGTTTTTCTCATGATCAAACCTGCATCTGATGGAACTGCTTAGCCATTGCTCAACAATGAATGTTGGGAGCATTTTAGGCCAGCTGTTAGTTCAGGCAGGTGTCAGTTCAGATGTGTGGTCCTGATGTGAGCAGGTCTGTGCATCACATTAAGTTTTTTTGGTTTTTGGCAGCAGTCATTTAGGCAGAACGACACAAAGGTGATGGATGGAGGCAACATGCAGGACACCAGAGGCAGGAAGAACAGACGTCCAGGAAGACAGTGTGGCAGGCAGACGTCCATTCATGTAGAAAGTGCAAGATGTGATCTGTGTAAGAATGAACACAAACATGAAAATGTGCAAAGTAACAGCTGGAAAATCACCTGCAAAGAAAACATGAAAAACACACAGAGAACAAGTTCTACTCACTGCTGATGTTCACAAACGGGTGACACTGGAGACAAGCTATGGCAGCATGCAGGACAGACGTGGCAGGACAGAGAGGCTGGAGGCAGAGCAGCAGGTATACGTAGCACCAGAGGCGGTTCCATGAGGTGGAGCAGCAAGTGGATGATCTGTTGAAACACACCCACACAGACGTCAACACCTGCAGATAAAAAAAACACATAGAAGAACAACTTCTCCTCACGTGTGTGGTGTGCATGTGTGGAGCTGGAGGACAGGCAGGAGGCTGGAGGAGGTGCAGGAGGCTGGAGGCAGAGCAGCAGGTGTACGTAGCACCAGAGGCGGTTCCATGAGGCGGAGCAGCAGGTGTACGTACTGTACGCTGTTCCATGAGGCGGAGCAGCAAGTGGTTCTGTTGAAACCCACACACACAGACGTCAACACCTGCAGATAAAAAAACACAGACAACAACAACTTCTCCTTACCTGTGTGGTGTGGTGCACGTGTGTGGATGGACCAGGGGGGCGTGCCGCTTTGGAGGCTGTCGACAGAGAGGTGATGATTACAGTAAGTGTAGATGTAACATAAAACAAAAAATAAAGTAAAAAACATTAACATGTCTTTGCTGTACCTTTCTGACGATGCTGTGCTGGTATGTGAGGGTGGGCAGGTCAGTGATGGGATGGTGGAGCTGGTGGAGAGGAGGGGGAGGAGGAGGAATAGCAGGCTGTGAACATAAGCAGAGACAAATTGATTACAGTAACAGATTAAATTAATGTGTGTAACATGACACAACTCCGAAAAATAAAAATAACATTTCATTACAGTACGTACTGTACCTGGAGGGAGGGAGCAGGGGGGGGGGGGTTGTTGGGCGTCTTTCACTGGGGAGAGGGTGGGCTGTCCATGGCCTCCTCCTGGCTTTCTGCAGGAGGACTGGATGGCCTTTCAGCTGGTGCACCAGCAGATCCTGGAGGCGGTGCTGTGACCTTTGTCACATAATTGAGCATGCTGCTCTGCACCTGTTGGTGTTTTTTGTCATCCAGGATCTGCTGATAACACGCAACTTCATTCAGCACACCCCGACGGACCCTGGAGGACCTCTCCCTATCGGGGTCCTGCTTCTCCATCCTCGCCAGGAAGCTGTGGAGTTCTTTAAAGCCCAGCACCATCTCCTGCCTGGTGAAGGTCGGAGGGATGGCCTCCTCCTCCACATCCTCTTCCTCATCCGGGACGTGCCTGTCCAGGTGAATCAGGTCGTCTGGGGACAGCTCCTCTCCTGATGCATCCAGCAGGTGTTGGACATCGTCCTGGTCCATGTCGAGCTCCAGTGACCTGCCCATCCTCACAACATCCTCGATAACACGGTCCACCTCCTGGGAATCGTGTACCCCCTGAACAAGCTCTGGACAGAGCTTCTTCCAGACTCCGCACATGTTGTTTGGAGTCACACGATCCCAGGAGTGGCCAATGTTCTGCACAGCATGGAGGATGTTGTAGCTACGCCAGTAGTCTTTCAGTGTGAGGGTCTCAGACTTCTCGGTTGCCTCCAAAGCGGCACGGATGACTCTTCAGGTAGCTACGCCAGTAGTCTTTCAGTGTGAGGGTCTGAGAGTTCTCGGTTGCCTCCAAAGCGGCACGGATGACTCTCTGCAGGTAGTACGCCTTAAACGTACTAATAACCCCCTGGTCCATTGGCTGTATCAAAGACGTGGTGTTGGGAGGCAGGTACACTACCTTCACATGGGTGTTCAATTCGGTGAGACCAGGGGGGTGTCCTGGAGCGTTGTCCAAAACCAGCAGGATTTTGAAGGCAATCTTTTTGGTGTGGCAAAAAGTGCGGACCTCTGGTACAAAGTTGTAGGTGAACCATTTTGTAAAAACTTCCAGCGTCACCCAAGCCTTTCTATTAGCGGCCCAATAGACTGGAAGCTGTGATTTATTAACATTTTTGAAGGCTCTGGGTTTTACAAACTGGTACACCAACAACGGCTTGAGTTTGCAATCACCAGCAGCATTGCCCCCCACCAGCAAGGTCAAACGCTCCTTGCCGACCTTGTGGCCCGGTGCGGTTCGTTCGTCCTTGCTGATGTAGGTCCTGTCTGGCAAACGCTTCCAGAACAGCCCTGTCTCATCGACGTTGAACACCTGTTGGGCAATGTACCCGCGGTCCCTGATGATGTCAGCCAGTCTTGCGGGGAAAGCCGCAGCTGCCTCGTGGTCAGCACTAGTGGCCTCACCTGTTTAAATGCACACAAAATGACATGGTTAAGCTGTTGTAACATTGTAATAAAAGGAAAAAGAAAAAATAATAATAATAATTCGTAAGTCGTGGACTACCTGTACCTACAGTATTAAAAAATAAAAATGAGAAATTAAATGCTAATAATAATAATAATAATGAATTCAATTTATAACGCGCTTTTCATTAGTGAAAATCTCAAAGCGCTGCACACATTGAATGCTACACACATTCATACACCGGTAGCGGCAGACTACCATGCAAGGTGCTTTCCAGTCCTACCGGGAGCAACTCACCCAAATGCTCACCCTGCACTCTGATGTTGTGGAAGTCGTGTCTTTTCCTGAAACGATCAAACCATCCTTTTGATGCGTTGAACGTCTCTGGTCCCTCCAACTCCCCTGATGTGCTGCTTGAAGTCCCTCCTCCAACGCTCTGGGAAGACGTCCCCTCACCCGGATCGCTCTGGGAAGACGTCCCCTCACCCTGATCGCTCTGGGAAGACGTCCCTTCACCCTGATCGCTCTGTGCACCAAACTGCCCCTCCCCCACTCGTCCCTAGTTCTTGCAGCCTCTTATAAATCATCCCCGCCTTCTCACAAATCACAGACATGCCGACTGGGATTCTCCGCTGTGTGTTGTCCTCCAGCCATAGCACAAGCAACCTTTCCATCTCAACAATCCTACCCGTCCTCTGTTTCGTGATAATGGTTGACCGCATGGGGGCTGAAGCACGCACTTGTTGCAGAATGCGCTCTCTGTCCTTAACTATCATCCCCACAGTCGACCTGACTAACCCAAGCTTTATTCCTATCGCTGTTGGTGTCATGCCCTGATCTGACAGTTATTATTTTTGCCTTTGTCTCCAGTGTTATGGTTCTACGAGGTTTTTTTCCCCTCTGCCGCGTCCGCGGATTTTGCTGGTCTCTTCGGAGCCATTTTTCAGCAATTAGCGTAAGAGCTAACGTGCTAATTCCTAAAGAGGCAAAAATGAAAATTAATGCTAACGTTCACAAATGAATGCTATTGTGCAAACGTTTGCTTTCGTCTAAAAATATTAGTTTGTAATTTAGGTACAGTACCTGTCCGTTCGATGACCCGTTGAAAATTAGCGTAGGGTAGCGTACAGGGTACGTGCTAACGTGCTAATTCGTAAGGAGCAGAAATGAAAATTAATGCTGCTAACATTGACAAAAGAATGCTAACGTGCTAACGTTCGCTTTCGTCTAAAAATCCATCCATTCATCCATCCATTTTCTTCCGCTTATCCAGGGTCGGGTCGCGGGAGTAGCAGCCTAAGTAGGGAGGCCCAGACTTCCCTCTCCCCAGCCACTTGGAGCAGCTCCTCTGGGGGAATCCCAAGGCGTTCCCAGGCCAGCCGAGAAACATAGTCCCTCCAGCGTGTCCTGGGTCTTCCTCTGGGTCTCCTCCCGGTGGGACATGCCCGGAACACCTCACCAGGGAGGCGTCCAGGAGGCATCCTAACCAGATGCCCGAGCCACCTCAACTGGCTCCTCTCGATGTGGAGAAGCAGCGGCTCTACTCCGAGTCCCTCCCGGATGACTGAGCTTCTCACCCTATCTCTAAGGGAGAGTCCAGACACCCTGCGGAGAAAACTCATTTCAGCCGCTTGTATCCGAGATCTCGTTCTTTCGGTCATAACCCAAAGCTCATGACCATAGATGAGGGTGGGAACGTAGATCGATCGGTAAATTGAGAGCTTTGCCTTTTGACTCAGCTCTCTCTTCACCACGACAGACCGGTACAGCGCCCGCTTCACTGCGGACGCTGCACCTATCCGCCTATCGATCTCACGCTCCAGTTTTCCCTCATTCGTGAACAAGACCCCGAGATACTTAAACTCCTCCACTTGGGGCAGGACCTCCTCCCCGACCCGGAGAGGGCATGCTACCCTTTTCCGGCTCAAGACCATGGCCTCGGATTTGGAGGAACTGATCCTCATCCCGGCCGCATCACATTCAGCTGCAAACCGCTCCAGCGAAAGCTGTAGATCACGAACTGATGAAGCCAATAGGACCACATCATCTGCAAAAAACAGAGAAGAGATTCTAAGGCCACCAAACCGGATCCTCTCAACACCTTGGCTGCGCCTAGAAATTCTGTCCATAAAAGTTATGAACAGAATCGGTGACAAAGGGCAACCTTGGCGGAGTCCAACTCTCACAGGAAACGAGCCCGACTTACTGCCAGCGATGCGGACCAAGCTCTGACACCGGTCGTACAGGGACCTAACAGCCATATCAAAGGGCCTGGTACCCCATACTCCCGGAGTACCCCCCACGAGGGACGCGGTCGAATGCCTTTTCCAAGTCCACAAAGCACATGTAAACTGGTTGGGCAAACTCCCACGTACCCTCCAGGACCCTGTTGAGGGTGTAGAGCTGGTCTAGTGTTCCACGACCAGGACGAAAACCACACTGCTCCTCCTGAATCCGAGGTTCGACTATCCGACGGACCCTCCTCTCCAGAACCCCTGAATAGACCTTACCAGGGAGGCTTAAGAGTGTGATC
>JBBPBX010018265.1:16809-45820 GCA_038048925.1 Garcialebias charrua | reverse complement strand
CAGCGATTTCAGCACTACCGTGTAGCCGCGAAGCTCAACAAAGAGGAAGGTGAGGTCCAGGTCTGTACTTTGCTGTATTCACTCGGGAAGGAAGCGGAACAAGTGTTTAAGATGTTCACGTTTGCAGAAGGGGAAGATGAAGAGGACTATGAGATAGTTATAAACAAGCTAGACAACTATTTTGTCCCCAAAGTGAACACAATACATGAAAGAGCTTGTTTTCATCAGCGTACTCAAAAGTCGGGTGAGACGGCGGAGGAATACATAAGAATCTAAAAATGCTAAGTCTGGTCCTCTGGACATTCAAAAAACAAAACAAAACAAAGCAAAAAAATTGTAGAAATGTTTTGTCTTTCGTCCAAAAGACTTCCTCAGTCTGAGATGCTGTATTCAGTTCAGTCTTATAAATAGCACCCTCTCACAGTGGATCAACCAGTTGGCTGATGACAGCCGAAACCAGCTGCTCACATGATCAAGGAGGACCATCAGCCTAACGATGGATCGTTAGCACCCTGATGGTTGTTTGCTATTCACAGAGGGCTGAGTGATACTAGCAATAACAGCATTGTAAGAGGGGGACAGTTGAACCCGGAGGCCTCCACCTCTGTTTAATGATGGACGGTTTCTTTTCACAAAGATGGCCTCCTTTACTCCTCTCTCAAACCATCGTTCCTCTCTATCAAGGATGTGAACATCTTCATCCCTGAAAGAGTGACCGCTGGCCTGGAGATGAGTGTAGACCGCAGAGTCCTGACCTGATGATGTTGATCTTCTGTGCTGGGCCATCCTTTTGGCCAGTGGCTGTTTAGTTTCCCCGATATAAGACTGATCACAGCCCTCCTGACACTGAACAGCATACACAATATTACTCTGTTTGTGCCGGGGGACTGGATCTTTGGGATGAACCAGTCTTTGCCGTAATGTATTTTGGGGTTTAAAAGCCACTGGGACATTGTGTTTAGAAAATAAACGTTTCACTGTCTCTGAAACTCCTGCAACATATGGAATGACCACTTAATAATAGTAATAATAATGAATTCAATTTATAACGCGCTTTTCATTAGTGAAAATCTCAAAGCGCTACACACATTGAATGCTACACACATTCATACACCGGTAGCGGCAGACTACCATGCAAGGTGCTTTCCAGTCCTACCGGGAGCAACTCGGGGTTAAGTGTCTTGCCCAAGGACACAACGACACATGGTGTGGGGAACCGGGATTCGAACCGCCAACCTTCCGATGGGGGGACGACTGCCATTACCACTACGCCACGGCCGCCCCCTTCACTTGTCTGGGTCTGGGATCCTTCTTTTCACCTGATGGCTGGCTGGAGTCCTGTTTGGGTTTCTTCTCTGCTTTCAGGAAGGCCCAGTTAGGATATCCACATTTCTCTAGAGCCTGTTTTGTGTGTGATTTCTCCTTCTGTCTGGCTCCTGAGTTAGTGGGGACGCTGTCTGCTCTGTGATACAGAGTCCTGATGACTCCTAACTTGTGCTCCAGAGGGTGATGGGAGTCAAACTGTAAATACTGGTCTGTGTGGGTGGGTTTGCGGTACACCTCAGTTTGCAAATTTCCTCTATCAGAAACTGAGACCTCACAGTCCAAGAAAGCCAACCTGCCATTTTTTACATCTTCTCGTGTGAACTTGATATATTTATCCACAGAGTTGATGTGATCAGTGAAATGTTGGACTTCCTGAGATTTAATTTTAACCCAGGTGTCGTCAACATACCTGAACCAATGACTTGGTGGTCTCCCTGAAAAGGATGTCAAGGCTCTCTTTTCTACCTCCTCCATGTACAGGTTGGCAACAATAGGAGAAACTGGAGACCCCATAGCACACCCATGTTTCTGCCTATAATATTGCCCCCATATGTGAAGTAGGTTGACTGCAGGCACAGTTTCAAGAGTTGACACAGTTGCTCTGTGGAAAGTGTGGTCCTGCTGCTCAGAGTGGTGTCTGATTTTAACCTTAAACAGACCACCTCTACTGCCTCATCAACAGGAATGCATGTAAAGAGTGATGTGACATCAAAAGAGACCATTGTTTGAGCTGAATACAGCAGCTCAGACTGAGGAAGTCTTTTGGACGAAAGACGAAACGTTTCTACAATTTTTTTTGCTTTGTTTTGTTTTTTGAATGTCCAGAGGACCAGACTTAGCTTTTTTAGATTTTTCTACCTGGATTATTGAGCATGCATCAGGGTAAGAACATAACGTTTGAACCATATTTTAGATTTTACACGAACCCTAAAGGCCCCAATATACCTGTTTCTTTTGCCTCACGCCGCTCCGCGCCGTGGGAGCGCCGTGGGAGCGCCGCGGCAAAAGCCTTTGATCACGGGCGTGAACGCGCCAAGGTCAGATTTTACTACGCCTACGCGCGCGCGTTGATAAACTGCCTCGCGTGTCAGCAAATGACCAATCAGCGACCTCAATTTGTCCTGTTGCCTGCACTCCAGAGAGCTGCGCTTGCACAGAGTATAAAAGGGCTGCCGGTGCGCAGCACACGCGAGTCCAGCGGCGTGAGGCAAAAGAAACAGGTATATTGGGGGCTTAAGTTGAGAACATGTTTCAGGGTCGTGTTAGAAGTTTTTACGAGGGTGCTGCTGAGTGAAGGTTTCTGCTGATCCCCGTCTCTGTCTTCAGGTTTAAAGACACCATAGTGAACGCCAAATATGGCGGCCACACAGAAGCGGTGCGTCGCCTGCTGGGGCAGCTGCCCATCAGCGCCCAGTCGTACAGCAGCAGCCCCTACCTCGACCTGTCGCTCTTCAGCTACGATGACAAGTGGGTGTCTGTGATGGAGAGGCCCAAGACCTGCGGAGACCACCCCATCAGGTACGGTACTCACTCTCCTGGACCAGCTCGGCCTCTTTAAACCATCCGTCACATGATCGTGACGTTTGTTTGGGTTCATGGTGCTGGACAGAGACGCTTTGACATCAAAAACTGAGTGAAAAGTCTAAAAGTCTGATTCTGAAGAACATGGTTGAACCCAACACACATCTGATGGACTCTTGTGACTTAAGAGTTACTTGTTGCAAACTGTAAAATAAAACATAAATGGGTCACCCTGAACTCAACAAATGGTGCGAGCTGAAAGTTTACTCCAGTAATTACACGCCCATGATCAAACAGTGGATGGATTATAGTATACAGGTAGTCCTCGACTAACAACAGAGTTCCGTTCCTACGCGGCGCCGTAACCCGAATTTCGACGTAAGTCGGAACATACGTACAAACTGCACCTTATGTAAGTACAATACATGTACTGTATTTTACCAAGCACTTAGCCTATCCTAACACAGTACCCTACATAATTATCAAAAAACACATACATTTGGAGCCATAATGAAGGAAAAAAGTGATTTTCCTACTGGGAGCTGGTGAAGCCTTCCTCCATCTGTTAGCATGTTAGCTTTGTTGCTCTTCCAAGATCTGAGGCTGCCTGTATGTTTCCACTGCTTCGCGCGGTCCAGAGTGTTTACAGTAAGGTCTGTTAGCATGTTAGCTCGTCCCTCCTCGTCCCAGAGGACCAGACTTAGCTTTTTTAGAGAGTACAGGGTAGGGCTGGGCGATATGGCTCAAAAATTATATCGTGATATTTCAGAGTATATCACGATAACGATAAATTCCGTGATATAACCTAAAAAAAAAAAATCAAATGTATTTATTTGACAAAATTAACTTAACATGTTGCTTTGCAGTATTATATACAATTTTTAAAAACAACAAGGTAATTTTACTGAAATTACTTTATTTAGTAAAGTATTTAGTCTCCAAGTAAAACTACACCTGCACTTTAGTTTTTGTGGTGGTGTTTTTAACTATATTTTGTGCAGACTTTTTCCAATCTAAATAACAATCATTTTTAAAGTGCAGGTGTAGTTTCCTTAAACAACTAGCCTAAATAAAATGAAGTTTGTGTCATTCCTCTGATTCATTTTTTTTTTACTGATCTGTCTGATGGAGTTGTAATGTATACAGCAGTGTTTTCTGATTTTATCATGTCCTGGACGACTGAGAATCTTCACCAGCATACAGCAGTGTTGAGCATGTATATTACAGAGTGCCAGTGAACGCACCGAGAGCGTGACGTAGGCGCGCAGGTTCGGGTGTGAAAGAAAGTCAGAGAACGGAGCGGTGGAGGATGATGCAGTCTGTTAAGTGTATTTGTGCAGCTTAAACAATAAAGCAACGTCTGCTACAAACCAGCAAGGTTATTGAGCGTGCAGAGAAACATCACAACTGTGGAGCCGCGCGTGTTTAACACAGTTTACAGCCAGTGGCGGACTTAGACATTTGGGGGCCCCAGGCAAACCTTTGTAAAGGGGCCCTGTACCGGTCTGTCGTGGTGAAGAGGGAGCTGAGTCAAAAGGCAAAGCTCTCAATTTACCGATCGATCTACGTTCCCACCCTCATCTATGGTCATGAGCTTTGGGTTGTGACCGAAAGAACGAGATCTCGGATACAAGCGGCTGAAATGAGTTTTTTCCGCAGGGTGGCTGGACTCTCCCTTAGAGATAGGGTGAGAAGCTCAGTCATCCGGGAGGGACTCGGAGTAGAGCCGCTGCTTCTCCACATCGAGAGGAGCCAGTTGAGGTGGCTCGGGCATCTGGTTAGGATGCCTCCTGGAGGGACTATGTTTCTCGGCTGGCCTGGGAACGCCTTGGGATTCCCCCAGAGGAGCTGCTCCAAGTGGCTGGGGAGAGGGAAGTCTGGGCCTCCCTACTTAGGCTGCTACCCCCCGCGACCCGACCCCGGATAAGAGGAAGAAAATGGATGGATGTTTTATTATTGCAATAAAAGGCTCTAAATCAAGTCTTACACCAAAATTCAACAACACTAAATAAACACAAACAAATAGAGAGGGTAGATGTGAGCAATACAGTAGAAATATATTTTCCTAAATTATAAGATTTTCACAACTTTAATTCTTTTAACGTTATATTACATATTCTGTAACAGGGAACAGTTGTTAGATCAATGTGAAAAGTGAGTGTGTGTAGTTGAGATGTGGTATTTTGAGATGAATTCACACACTGGCTCGATATGAACAGCAAGATGTCCAGGCATGAGACACTTTTTACAGCATTAAGTGATCATGAATTACCTTGATTATTCAGCTGGACTTCTATGAAAGTTGTCTTCTGTCTTGTTTCTGGTCTTTAATGATGCATGTTTAAAGACTGCATCTGAAAAAAACAACAAATGTTAGTGTTGGAGGAAATAAAAGAAAAAATAAGACATTATTACATTTAACACATGTGAAGGCTCTCATTTATCCAAGTTTCCATAATTAAGACTGAAAGTTTTGACTTCTTTTTAAACCTTAAAACTTACACAGACTGTAAGACGTACTGTAAACTAAATGACTCAAATAATGTCACAGATTTTTCCACCTGGATTATTGAGCATGCATCAGGGAATGTCACTTTTCATTTATATCAATTTTTACATTTTAGATAACATTTTAATTTAGCAATCCTAGCCTTTTGATTCTGTTGTTTTAAACTAACAGTGGCATTTCTGTCCAAAGCAAACCAGTCATTATTAAAAAACACATTTTTGCATTACTCTGAAAGCTATAAGTTGTGCTTTATAATGTATTTAATGGAGGGACTATGGACCAAATAACAAAACAATGATAGTCTGATGAAGTTTTAACAGTCAAATATTTTGTAAAATGGTTGAGCATTTTTTTTATAGATAACTGTGGAATATTTTAGATCTATTCTATTCAATGTAAAGTCCGAATAATTTAATAATACTGTATACTAAGCAAGCAGGGCAGAGAACTAAAGTAGGTAAAATATATAATCCCCTCTCTCCTATTTAAGTCAGAAGATTTAGGTCGAATATCTTTTAATATTTTGATACAGAAAGAAAACGTGAAAATAGTGGTTGTCTCAGCTGATTACTGTTAGGATTTCTTTTACCCAACCTACAAAATAATTTCTAAAACTCGTACCTCATCTTGCTGTAAATACTTTATCTTCATCTTCTTGAGTCACTGCCTCAGCGCCACTTCCTCCTGGCTGGATCCTGATGTCCTGCGGCGGTTCCGCCACACTTTTAAATGGGCCGCTGCCGCTCGTGACCGTCATTAACAGTTGATGAAGTTTTAGAATTCGACCCATTAAAAAGGTTGTCACTTTCGGTAGTGAAGAAACATACGTTATTGTTTTTTGACGCTTTTTACGTTTTTCAGCTCCGCTTTCTGTCTCCTGTCTCCCGCTTCCTTCTCAGTAAACAGCAGCGAGCATACAGCACTTCCTGGATTAGTGGGTGACGTCATGACGCATGACGGAATAGTCCATTTTAGTAGGGGGGAACTGAACTCAACCGTTTTTTCTGTTGCGTTTTTAAAGATAGTTTTCATCGTAACTATAATTATTTTTATGTTAAACGTACATTAACAAGCAGGAGCAATGTTAGGGATGTAGGTGATGGCTGGGGTCCCTGCTTATTGGCGGCCCCTGCTCATTGGCGGCCCCTGCTGATTGGCGGCCCCAGGCCACGGCCTCCTTCGCCTGAATGGTAGATCCGCCACTGTTTACAGCGAGGACACGGCTGCTCGGAGCGGGGCGGGGGGAGGGGGAGGCAGCTGTCTGGTGCCTGCAGAGCAGGGGGGGAGAGAAGCTGAGACGCGCGCGCGTTGTTTTTAACATTTTAGCAGCAACTAATTAGCGTTTTACACCAGTACAGATTGTTGAGTGGAGGTGCGCAGTTGTTTAAAGCGCTCGGGTGTTAAGGGGCGGGGCGCCCTGACGTATTACGTCATGGAATTAGCATATCATGATATAAGATTTTTGCCCGGGCAAGCTTTTTATACCGGTATTACCGGTAACGATATGATATGGCCCACCCCTAGTACAGGGCAGCTGTAGCCTCCTCTGCCTCGGTCCAGTCCGGTCTGCCTCGTAAACCTCGGTCCAAACAATAAGGTCTGCCCTGTATTTTTCCACTGAGTGCTCGCTGCTTCTGCCGTCAAAACCGGAACTCGGCTTTTCAAAATAAAAATTTCAAAATATATATTTTTTTAATGGGAGATGCGTGTCGTAACTCGAGACAGTCGTAACCCAAGGACTACCTGTAGTTCCTGTACAAGCACACTTTTTGGCTGTTTCTGCGGGCAAACAAACACACTTCAGCTCTTTTTGTAAACATTTGACATCCACTCACAAGTTTTGCCAAGACGTTTGTCATTTAAGAACATGTAAATCATGAAAATTAGGGGAAGAAACTTTAGAATTTGGTGACAGTTTTTATGACTAAAGGAGCAGCTTTAAATAAAATAAAACATGAACAAAGTTTTTAATGCTTCCTGTTTGTCACGTTTGATTGTATTAATCAGCTGCAGAGCTCTAAGATGAGCTCGATCCTCCTCAGACTGGAGGAAAGGTCTGATCCAGGTCCGGGTTTTCAAGCTCTCTGTCCCCCACCAGGTTTTACGCTCGAGACTCTGGCCTGCTGAAGTTTAAGATCCAGGCGGGCCTGCTGGGACGGCCGGTCAGTCACGCCGTGCGCCGCCTGGTTGCCTTCACCTTCCATCCCTTCGAGCCTTTCGCCATCTCTGTCCAGAGAACCAATGCAGAGTACGTGGTCAACTTCCACATGAGACACGTGTGCGCCTGACGAGAGCAGTACGACGCGTCCTCGCATCTGTTCCGTCAGTCGCCGTCCTCTCCTCTGTTCCTTCTGCATCACGCTGCAAGAAGTCACCAAGTGGGACCTCCTCAGCCCCACTTCCTGTGGGGAGGAGAGGATTAAACAAGTGGAGGTGTGGAGAGACTGAAGTGGGAGGTTCTGGGTGGAGAACAAACCAGAGGGTTTGGTTTTTCCTGCCACACACAGGAGCTGCCCAACAACCATTTTAGTTTTATTCTTTTAACGTGATGTTTAACTGTACTTGTTCAAATAAAATAAAATAACATTTTAAATATTTTTTAATGGTGAGTTTCAGCAGAAAGATTGTCAAACTGCTGCAGACTGTGTTTCTGACGTTTTCTCCTGAATGCAGCAGGATTGCATGTCGCCCTCCGTCTTGTTCTGAGAGAATGTTCTCTCTGTTCAGGCCTTTAAACTGAGTTATCTTCATCTCATGCAATAATTTTGAGTTCTCGTGACGTGTTTGTGCTCATTGTATGTGTTAGGCAGAACTCTCAGATACTACCACGACAACTCAAAATCTGTGAAGTTGTCTTAGTTCTAGCCATTTTTGTGTTTCCTAAAGACAGCTAGCTGTGGCAGCCATCTTAAAAGGGGTTGACTGCAGCTTTGGGATTAAATCTAGACGCTTTGATTTATTCGGTTTTTGGACCGAATAAAATCGAATCCCAAGAAGTGAAATCTGACAGTTATGCACCATAACTCATGTTCCCTGAAGGAAGGGAACAAGGTGCAACACCATGACTATGGGAATTGTGCCGCACGGTTCACCTGAAGTAATACAATCACGCCTTTTAAGGCAAGTGGGCGTCAGCGTCACCAGGGGCCCGCCCCCCTGGTATAAGAGACGCTGACTGCCGACGTCTGTCTTCTATACGCACTTCACTGAGCTTGGGCATTGAAAGGGCAAACATGTGTTGCACCTTGTTCCCTTCCTTTAGGGAACATGAGTTATGGTGCATAACTTTCAGTTCCCTTATCAGTCTGTTCACTGCGGTGCAACAACATGACTATTGGAACATAATCCAATTACGCCCATGAAATGCTCTGGAAATGCATGCTTATGAGAACTTTTTGCCTTAAGAGTACAGGCGCTAGCCGTTTATTTCTCTGTGGAAGAGAGAACAGCTTGAGTTACGTCACGTGCTGTGACATCTAGGCTGTAATGTTTCACAAACGTGTTAGATGATGACCAGTTAGCAGTTGCACAGATATCTGCTACTGGAACACCTCTGAATAAGGCCCAGGAAGTGGCTAGACCTCTGGTTGAGTGAGCATATACCCCACTGGGCACCTGCTGACCTTTGCTGCTGTATGCCCTCTTTATGGCCTCAGTCACCCAATGTGAGAGGCGCTGCTTGGACAGGGCCCTGCCTGCGGCAGGATTAGCAAAGCATATGAACAATTGATTTGTTTTGCGCACCCTGACAGTTCTCTCCATGTAGACGCTCAAGGCCCTAACAGGGCAGAGGACGTTCAGACGCCTCTGTTCTGCAGTTAGAACAGGGGGAGGAGGAAAAGTTGACAGTTCGAAGTCCAGGCTTCTGGGGTTTAGAGTTGGGACTTTTGGCACATACGCGGGGTTTGGCCGCAGGGTGACCTTTGACCCGTCTGGGGCAAATCTGGTGCACATTGGATGCACAGATAATGCGTGGAGGTCATCCACGCATTTTGCTGAGCACAGAGCTAAGAGCATCCATCCATTTTCGTCCGCTTATCCGGGGTCGGGTCGCGGGGGTAGCAGCCTAAGTAGGGAGGCCCAGACTTCCCTCTCCCCAGCCACATGGAGCAGCTCCTCTGGGGGAATCCCAAGGCGTTCCCAGGCCAGCCGAGAAACATAGTCCCTCCAGCGTGTCCTGGGTCTTCCTCTGGGTCTCCTCCCGGTGGGACATGCCCGGAACACCTCACCAGGGAGGCGTCCAGGAGGCATCCTAACCAGATGCCCGAGCCACCTCAACTGGCTCCTCTCGATGTGGAGAAGCAGCGGCTCTACTCCGAGTCCCTCCCGGATGACTGAGCTTCTCACCCTATCTCTAAGGGAGAGTCCAGACACCCTGCGGAGAAAACTCATTTCAGCCGCTTGTATCCGAGATCTCGTTCTTTCGGTCACAACCCAAAGCTCATGACCATAGATGAGGGTGGGAACGTAGATCGATCGGTAAATTGAGAGCTTTGCCTTTCGACTCAGCTCTCTCTTCACCACGACAGACCGGTACAGAGCCCGCTTCACTGCGGATGCTGCACCTATCCGCCTATCGATCTCACGCTCCAGTTTTCCCTCATTCGTGAACAAGACCCCGAGATACTTAAACTCCTCCACTTGGGGCAGGACCTCATCCCCGACCTGGAGAGGGCATGCTACCCTTTTCCGGCTCAAGAGCTAAGAGCAATGTAGTCTTATAAGATAACAAGTCTATCTTAATGCTGCTAAGAGGCTCAAATGGAGCACAAGGCATCCAGGACTAAATGCAGGTCCCATTCAGGGGCCAAAGTCCTGCTTGGAGGCCTCTTTCTCAGTACGCCCCTCATGAATTGTATCATTAGAGGATGGGCACCTGGTGATTTACCTCCCCAGCCTTCATGGCATGCCGAGATGACTGACAAGAAGACCTTTATGGTTGAAAAGGAGCGTTCCTTCTCTAGCAGGTCCTGCAGAAAGGTGGGGAGCTGCACTAAGTCACAGGAATATGGAGCAATATTCCTCTCCAGGCACCAGCTCTCAAAAACACGCCACTTACGTGCATAGAGCGTCTGTGTGGACTGTGCTCTCGCTCCCTGTATTGTGTTTTATCACATTACTGGGTAGTCCAGAAGCCATTAACCGGTCCCTTTCAGCGGCCAGAGCTGCCACAGTTCTGGGCGTGGATGCAGTATCTCCTCGTAGGCCTGGGTCAACAGGTCCCTGTGTGTGGGGGCAGCTGCCAAGGTGTTCCTACCAGGAGTGAGATCACTTCTGCAAACCATACTTTCATTGGCCACTTGGGGGCTATTAGTATTAGAGAGAGAGCTCCCCTGCGTACACGCTCCAGCGTCGCCTGAATCTAGGGGACGGGGGAAACGCGTAATACTGCCTCCCTGCTGGTCAGCTATACGCCAGGGCGTCCATCCCCAATGGTGGGTTCACGTCCCGTATGGAGTGGTACAGAGCGCAGTGAGTGTTGTTGCTGCAGGCGAACAGATCTGCGTCTGCTCTCCTGTATTGTGTCCAGATCTGGTCCACGATACGTGGATTCAGGTGCCATTCTGAGGGGAGGGGGGCCCCCTCTTGATAGGGCGTCTGCCCCGGGGTTTAGCTTCCCTGGCACGTGAGTTGCCCTCAGTGACAGGATCCGGGAGCTGCACCATGTGAGCAACTTCTGTGTCAGCCTCAGGAGAGAGGTTGGGACCATGTTCCTCCCTCCCTGTTGATGTAGGCGATAGTGCACCTGTTGTCCGATTTTATCAGGACGTGCCGGTGATTGACCAGGCCCTTCCTGTAAAAATGTCTCAGTGACAGAAACACTGCTAGCAGCTCCAGGAAATTTATGTGTAACCGGGCCTCCTGTTGGGTCCAGACCCCACGGGCATACTGGTCCCTGCAGAGCTCCCCCCCCCACCCTGTTTTTTATGCATCTCGGGACAATACCTGGCCCAATGACTCCTCTGCTGAACAATGTGGGGTTGTTCCATGGCTCCAGGGCCTTCACACATTCCGGACTGACTCTCATCACCCTCGTTTGATGAGGGGGGTCGAGGTCCAGCTGCTTGTTGACCCAGACCTGCAAAGGCTGCATATGTAATAAGGCCAGAGGAACACAAACAATTCCTACAGCCAGCAGGCCCAACAGACGTTTGCACAGTTAAAGAGACACCATCTCGCCCAGCTGGAAACGTGCTAAGCAGAGCCGAAGGGTTGCCACCCGTTCCTCTGAGAGCCGTGCCCTGTACAGAATGGAGTTCAATTCTACTCCCAAAAAAACAGAAATCTGAGATGGAGCCAAACTGCTCTTCTCCAGGTTTATGACAAAACCCAGTGATTTCAGGTGACACATCACCATGTCTGTGTGTGTTTTTGCCTGGACCATGCTGTCTCCAAGAACCAACAGATCGTCGAGATAATTCAAAACCCCAACGCCCTGGCTCCTCATGGGTGCCAGAGCTGCCTCCAGGCATTTTGTGAATGTCCGGGGGACGGTTTTTAGGCCAAAAGGCATGGCCAGGAACTCGTATGAGTTGTTCTCGAAGGCAAAACGCAGGAATTTCCTGTGTGTACTCTGGATGCTGATGTGGAAAAAGGCATCCTTTAAGTTCACACTGCAAAAGTAGTCTCTCGGGCGTACCGAGTAGAGTACCTGTTTTAAGGTCAACATGGTGAACTTGAACGTTCGTATCCTTTTGTTTAGACCTCTGAGATCCAAAATCAGTTGGAGACCACCCCCTCTCTTTGGAATGACGAATTACTTGCTGAAGTGCCCTCTGTTTACATCGTGAGCAGGAATTGTCCTGATTGCATTTTTCTGCATCATGGAGCAAATTTCCTCCTTCAGAACGTGAGTGCGAAATGGGGTTATGGCTGACTTCACCTCTCCTAGGAAGGGTGGTGGTCTTTTGAAAAATTGCAATTTGTATCCGTGAGTTATGATTGACATGACCCAGGGATTTGGCCTGCATGCCTCCCACGTTGCAGCGCATGTTGACCTTGTATGTGAGGGGGAGGGCGGCCTGTGAGCCTTGGCAGACAGGTCTCTGACCCCCTGCAGGGGCTCATATTGTCTCCTGGGAGACTGTGTCTTATGAAGGGTGGGAAGCCGGGTGTGTGAACCGGTCCCACTGACTTCTTATTGACACGTTTTGCATAAAAAGGTGTTGTGTTTTCCCCCCTGCAGCTAAGATGGGACACAAAACATTTTGTGTTTTTTGAGACTTTATTTTCGTGCTCAAACAACAATTTGTCTTTGTTACACAAACATTTGAGTGATTTTGTTTTTTTACATGATCTACACCAGTTAATCGTGGCTTATTTAGCACAACAACTGGTATTTTAAAAAGTTTGGCTTTCCTCTTTTCCGCTTGGGTGGAAACGCCTAAATGTTGGTGAAGCAGTCCTATTTCAGGCTGACTTCTGCTTTCTGTCACGGTTCGTTGAAGAAGACCGTGGAGGTCCTGCATGGCGCGGCACAAACCTTTTCTTCGACCAGGCCTGGCCCGCTTGTGGATGCTGAGGTGGGTTTAGGCCGCTGCTCCTTTTCGAGGTTTGGCCTTTTGTGAGCTGGTCGATGTGTGGCTGAGTGGTGTCGCTGCTGTTGGCCCCTGTGCCCGCTTGATTCTCTGGGTTGCACAAATTGTTTTCTGGGCATCCCCTCGCATAGGGCTTCTTCTTTGTTTTGTATATAATGTATATAGAAATCTGTCATATCCTGTTGGTTTTGAACTGTCAACATCTGTTTACTGTGATTGTAGTTTTCTTTATTTTCTTTTTGATAAGTGCAAATGCCTATTGCCAATGTGACGTGTGCTGCTGACCACTTGACCAGGTCACCCTTGTAAAAGAGATCTCGATCTCAACGGGCTCTACCTGGTTAAATAATAATAATAATAATGTGTTTGTCTGTCATCTGCGTATGTTTCCCATACACAGACGAAATTCGTCTCTGCATTTAACCCAACCACCCCAGGTGGTGCAGTGAGCAGCCAGAGGGCGCTCGGGGAGCTGGAGAATTAGGTGTGCACTCATAGACACCCCAAGGTGTGTAGTGGCTGGGACGCGAACCCGCGTCCTTCGGGTCCCAAGTCAAACGCCCTAACCACTACACCATCTTGGCAAGGTGATTGATTGATTGATTGATTGATTCTTCTTGTTTCCTCCGCTGATCCACTCTGCTCTGGATGCGCTCCAATGCCCCGTCGAACAGGCCTGTGGGTTGGATGGGATGGTGGAGGAACAGGGCACACTGGCCCTCTGGAAGGTCAGTCAGGGTCAACCACAAATGACGCTGAGCGATCACTGTCTCGGCCATGGCTTTTCCCTGAGCGATGGCTGCAGTTCCCATGAGGCGGAGGACAAAGTCTGTTGCCTTTCGGGCCTCGTCCAGAACCTCTGACATTTTTCTTTTGTTGGAGGTCTACTGGAGCTTCGGCCAGGTAGGCTTGCATCATTGCAGAGGCGTTCATGGTGCGCACAGCGAGGCCCTGTGCTCGGTAGCTTTTCTCGAGCTGTAAGCTTGACATATGGCAGGCTTTGCTGGGCAGGGTGGGCTTCGAGCACAACGTCCTGTGGGCCAGATGAGCCGCCAAAGTCTCCATTTGAGGAATGTGGGCCATGCCCGCCGCCTCCATACCGTCCACGTCCAGGAACTGGGAGAGAGGCAATGTCAGGGGGGCCCTGGGTTCAGCCCAGGTGCGAGTCAGCTCTGTCTGGAAGTTGGGAAAGATGGGCATCCTATGCCTCGTGGCCGACTGTTGCTTGGAAAAAAAGAAGTTCCCCGCCAGCCTCGTTACCTGTTGTTGAGGTGGGGTTCTGGCCAAGTTACCTTCAGGGTGTCCACGGCTCTGTGGCACAGCTCGAACAGAGCGGGAGTGGACACGTCTGTCTCTGGTTGACCTACCATTGTGGACTGGGAGAAGTCCTCTCTGTCCTCCCGCCCCATCGTTGGTAATCTCGCCCGAGGCTGTTAGTGAGAGCTTGTCGGCTCATATGATGTCCCTCGTGTCGAACTCTGCTGTCGAGTCCCCCATGGGGGCAACAACGTCCATCGTTTCACCCATGGTTCCAGCGCCGCTGTCCTACAATTTGTCTGCCTCCAACTCTGCTGTGGGAGTGAGGGCCTCTGTGAGGAGCGGTTCTCGCGCCGCGGTGGAACTGCCCATGGCCTTGGCCACGAAGTCCACGTGTCTTCGTCTTGCCGCCTCACGCAGCTGGTTGCAGTGAGTGCAAGATTCGGGGGAGACCAAAGCGGTCTTTGCGTGGACCATTCCCAGGCAGAACGGACAGGCTTCGTGGGTGTCCGCCGCCTATATGAAATGGCCACATTCGTTGGGGCAGGGTCGGGAGCCGGGGCTCGCTGGCCTGCTCGTCTTGTTGGAGTTTTTCGATTTCCTCTTGTTCTCCGGAGCCATTGTCGAGATGAAGCGTTGAGTTTTTACCAGTTAGACACAGCTAAACTTGGTGTGAAGAAGTCCTTCCGTTGCGCTGTTCGAGGTGGCTAACCTGTTAGCTCTGTTAGCTTAGCAGGTAGTGTGTTGCGCAGATAGCTCCTCGCTAAACTGGGCGAAGAAACAGCCAGAAACGTTGAATCCTCGATACGCTGCTCGTGGTGGCTAACCCGCTAGCTCCGTTAGCTTAGCAGGTAGCGTGTTGCGCAGATAGGTTCTCGCTAAACTGGGCGACGAAACAGCCAGAAACGTTGAATCCTCGATGCATTGCTCGTGGTGGCTAACCCGCTAGCTCCGTTAGCTTAGCAGGTAGCGTGTGGCGCAGATAGCGTCCGCTAAACTGGGCGACAAACGGCAAGAAAAACGTTTGATGAAAAAGTCAAACTACGTCGACGGCACTAGGATAGCATCCCGCTAAACAAAGTGCTCGCAGGGAAGTCCTTGACACTCTGGAAAGGGAGCGAGCTCACCTCCAGTCGAGCGATCCAGTCACACGGAGTCCTGCAAAGTTCAGGTGTGAAGTGAGGTGAAGGGCAAAAGAGGACGGACGTAGGCAGTCAGCTTCTCTTATACCAGGGGGGCGGGCCCCTGGTGACGCTGACGCCCACTTGCCTTAAAAGGCGTGATTGTATTACTTCAGGTGAACTGCGCGGCGGCGCTATTCCCATAGTCATGTTGTTGCACTGCAGTGAACTGACTGATAAGGGAACTGCTCTTGCTGACGTAATTTTGTGACAAATTACAAAATGTTCTTTCATGAGTTCTGAGAACCGTCCTGTACGGTGCAGGCAGAACTTTTAATCGCATGTGTGCTTTTAAATAAAATTATTATTATTATTGTTCAGAACTTTGTTGTGGCGTGTTTATGAGGAAAAGTGGGTGAACTACACTGTTCTCATTTCTCTGCTGGGGGAGCAGTCTTTAGGTGAATTACTCACCCCATCTCACCCCTTTTCCACCGCTCAGCCCTGCTCAGATCAGCTCTTTACACGTCACATTTCCATGCACTTCAGGACCGGTTCTGGAGACGTGTCCTGAAACCAGAATCCTGCTAATGAACTTTTAATGAACTTTAGTTCACCATTAAGAGTGAGAGTTCTGCGATGAGTTCAACTCAAAGCAGTCTGCTCCTCAGATAAGTAATGTTACTTATTTTATATATTAATATTTCTGTTCAGTGCCCTGAGACGACTTCTGTTGAGACTTGGCGCTATATAAATAAACTGAATAAGTGTGATGAACCAGATTCTATAAAAACATTTATATTTAAAATTCTACATTTTTCTTCATCATTTGATGTATTTGCACTCGTGCCTACTTTTATTGTTCAATTTAGATGTGGTTTTGTTTCTTGTATACAGATTTTATTTTATTGATTTAAAATGTAATTCTTGTTTTGTGATTTGTACATCTGTGGGTTAGAATAAAGTTAAACCAAAGGCTCTTCTTTAAACATATTTGAGGGAAATATTCCTGAGCGATCCAATAATTTTGTCTTTTTATGATTTTTCAGCTGAGTTAACAGATTATTTAATAACGTCAAAGTGAAAACAGGATTTCATGATAAAGCCGGCAACATTTATTTATTTTTCTTCTTCACTGGAGAAAAAAAAGATTTTTTTTTTTTTACGTTTCCACCCTTCGTCCCGGTCCTCCGCCTGCCGAGGCTCGGGGTCCAGCCTCGCGTGCTTCAACGGGTCGGCAGCTCGTATGATCCTTGGCGGTGACTCCGCTCACTCAAATTTTGTCGTTGGTCACCAAACACAAAAAACGCCTGGACTTCAGGATTAAACACGGTCATTATTGTTTTTAAAATCTTAAAAATAGAACCGACAGCCGCTGCTCCGACTTCCAAGAAACTGCTAATGGCGCCATGGCGGCCGGATCCTATGGAAGCAGGAATGGCTCATATTTAAAGAAGAAAATGAAAATGCAGTTTGGATTATTCATTTTAAATTTTATTTATGAGTCAAAACATGCAGCTTTATTTTGAAACTAAAGAGCATTTCTATTAATCCATTTTAATTTTTAAATATGAGCCATCTTGCTTCCATAGATTCCGTGAAAAGTTTCTGAGAGATCCAGTGACTCCTCCCCCCAATCAGTGACAGACAGTGTTCTGACGTCACGTTTATGTCCCGACTCCGCTCGAACGGTCCCACCAGAGAAGCAGAGACAGAAAAAAGGTGCAGAATCGGCCTCGAATCAGCTAAAAAGTATTGGTGGAATATGGATTGAGCAGGATTGGGGCTGAAGAATAGTGGTAGAAAAGGGACATAAAGGACAGTCCAGATACCCCAATGAAGAAACTCTTTTTGACTGCCTGCACTTCTGTTCTTTTGGTCTCTACCCAGAGTTTGTGACTGGGTGAGGGTAGGAACATAGAAAGACCAGTAAACAAGAGCTTCTTGCAGCTCAGCTCCCTATTCACCACAATGGACCGGCACATGGTCCACAATACTGCAGAAGCACTGATCTGTCTATCGATCTCACACTCCATTCTTCCCTCACTTGTGGACAACTTCTCCACTTAAGGCAGAACCTTAGTCCCAGTCTGGACAAGACACTCCACTCTTTTCCCACTGAGGACCATGGCCTCAGATTCAGATGTACTGATCCTCATCCCACCTGCTTCACATGGCTGTGAAACGCTCCGGTGGGAGCTGAAGATCATGGCTTGATGACGCCAACAGGATCACATCATCTGCATATAGCCGAGATGGACTCCTCATTAAACCAAACCCCTTCCTCCCCCTGGCTGCACCGAGAATTATTGTCCATAAGAGTTGTGAACAGAATGGGTGGTCTCATCCTGACTGTGGTAATGGAGTCCATACAGGAATAAAAACACTGCCTGTGTCGTCTGAAAGCTGATCCCTACAGTCTGTTCTGCACTGCATATAGGATCATAACACTGTTTTATACTACATCTATCTGCTCTGTATACACCATCTGCTTAGCTCAAATGTTTTATTAATGACACACGGATACAAACAAATCTGCAAACATGCAAATAGACCTGGGTGCCCTGCGCCCCCGGCGGCTGCAGCCATGTGTTGAATAAACACATGAGGGCAGGAAGGTGCAGCTGCAGAGAGGCCAGACAGATTCTGAGGCAGGTGCTGAGGGATTAAGTGTTCCCCCCCGCCTCTGGTTACACCGCAGGGAGCGTGGGAGGTGTAAGAGTGACACACTAACCGAGTTAAATAGATAATCAAATACTGTAATTATCAATAGTCGGCACCTGATCAGCTGTGACATTCAGTTTAGGTTCTTTCCCTAGTTTGTCATTATTCTTCAGCCTGTTTTTATTCTAGCCCATTATTGTTTATTGATTCAAGATGGCTGCCACAGTTAATAGCCAACACCAAAATTGCTACAACTAATTCTGTTTTGCAGGTACTGAGTCCATATTTGGTGTGGTAGTACAGTATAGAAGAATGAATGCGACCAACACCAGACACACCAAGTTGCTTCCTAACCAGGGGCGGCCGGCCAATAGGGGGCGCTAGGGCGCCGCCCCATGGACCTTCTGGAACATTTTACATTGAAGACTTAAAAAAATAATAATAAAAATGAAATAATAAAATAAAAATATTTCGAAATATATGCATATATGTTTTTAATTGTGTAGGATAACTATTTTATGAGTAATGATCAGACTCACAGTCACCATTAGAGGAAAGGAAAAGAAAAAATGTATATTAGCATATAAAAATTGGGTATGTTTATTTGATATTAAGATTGTATCTATACAGTACTTGGAAACAAAGTTTTCAGTATTATGTTTTGTGGTGAAATGTCTGTCTGAAATAAAAATAATTATCCATGGACTCTCGTTATAAATGTGCATGCGCAGTTATTCCACAACGTTACAAAACAATGGGAAGATGCTGGGCGCAGTTTTCACCGCCCTGAACACGTCCAACGTGAGCTCTACCTACCGATCACGTGTTTCCGGCCGTTTATTTTATTTTTTTGTCTGGAAAATGAGCCGTGCAGTCAGTGACTCAAGCAGGCTTGCTCAGGTAAGTTTTAAATCATTGAAAGCCCTTTATCTAATGTCTATTTGCATTTCTGACTGATGTGCCTCTCAAATTTTAGATGGCTGTTTGTAAAAAAAAAAAAAGCCTTCAGCTGACTGTTTAATCTAAAAGTGGCAACTGATGTTTGTTTTTGGAGCTAGCATGCTAATGCTAGCCTTTATCTAATGCTTATATTATGTATTGATCTGGAGAATGAAAACAAAGCCTCTTGCAAGTAGAAATGCAGAAATGTTTTAATCTAACTTATTTTCCTTTCTATAATTTATATATACAGTAATTTATTTATTTATATATATTTATTTGTTCTTTGTTGTTTTAGTGAGTCAAATTGGTTCTTCTCATCCTGATCATTTAATTGTTCTGTTGACCTCGTATTAATCTGCATTTGATTTTTTTTTTTACAATTTGAACTTGGGAATTATTATTTTTTTCATTTTGGAGAAATAGCCCCCCCCCCCGTGGACATTTCGGGAGCCGCCACTGTTCCTAACTCTGTTTTTCCAGTCAGGGTGCTTTATTTTTGATAGAATACCTACTACCCACCCCCTTCTGGACAAGCCAGGACTTATGACACCTTCTTGGCCACCTTGACGTGATTTCTAAATGGACCCACACAGCAAAGGGTGTTGACTCAATTTCTGATCGTGTAGAGGTGAAACAGTCAGTGCGAGAAGGCAAGCTGTTGCTGCGGCTCAATGTGATAGTGATGACGTATGCTCCCTCCTGGTTGTAGGATTAAACAACAAGAAACAAATTTATTACTGAGGGAAAGTCACTAATGACGCACAGCAACTTTGTTTTTAGTATAAAAAAAAGTTAACTACAAACACAACCAAAAAAAAAGAGGTCTAAACTGAGTTAATTAGTCATGGTTGATGACAATACGAGGGAAACATCAATCACACATTTCACGCAGCAGAGTTCTGATCCACGATGCCTGCTTCATTTCTGAAAACCCTCATTCAACCTTTATTTGTTCAGGTTAGTTGACTCGTCTCTGTGGGATGTGTCCGGCTCCATTAGCGATTTGTAAACTAGAGGCAGCTTGAAGAGCAACTGTTATATAAATGAGCCCAAACTCTGAGCATCCCCAGCATCTTTCTGCCACCGCAATTTATTCTGAAAGGAACAGGAAATGGAAAGTCACCATTCTTTCACACTGGTATGTCACATTTGAGAAAAATTAGTTTTATAAGCTCAATAATAATAATAATAATAATTGGGCCCTTATTTGTCTAGCTAGCTATTAGCCTAGCCGGGATGGAAACTTTTGCCCTTTTCTCCACGCTCCATGCTTTATGACTGACAACTATTTGACAAAACAACACTACAAAAATGACCAGACTATCTCTTTAAAGGTGCAGTCTGCAGTTTCTGTAGAACGCAGCACTTGGAAAAAATTTCAACAGGCAAAGCATTCTGATCCCTCCCCCTCAGAGCCATATATGGCTCTGCTCCCCCTTGCTCTGCTGAAATTCAAATTCAAGCTCTGTTTTTATTGGCTGGTTAACGTCGGGTCACTATGGCTTTTTAGAAATGCTTTTAGTTACACCTGGAGAAGCAAGGGGACTATAGTTTTTTCAAAGATTACTTTGTCTAACATCAGTCTGTCAGGAGATAGTGATAAAAATACATTTTTAGAAAACTTACAGACTACACTACAGAAACTGCAGACTGCACATTTAAAGCAAATCCAGGCAGGTGTTCAGAAAGACGATGGGGCCTGAGTCACTGGGTTTGTGGATCGGGTCTTAAAGAGGCCATGTTATGCCATTAGAGTGTTGTGTAAGCTGGGGTGGCAGCAAGCTGTGATAATCAGCTAATTATGGGATGTGAGCGCAGCGGGTGCGTCCAGAGGACACAAAGCACGCCGTCCTCGGCTCTGCAAACAGGGTCACTTGTGGAAACGATTCCTGCCGGAAGTGGCGTCTCTTCAGTTTTCTCTTGCACCTGGATCTCGAGCAGGGCCCAAGAACTGCTGGACTTTCCAGCGACAAAGGGTCAGAACCACCAAGTTCCTGCCCCGCCACTGCTGCGTATGGCAAACGTGTCTCTGCATCCATCTCGTTCCTGACAATCAGGTAAACCCAGAGCCTTCTCTCTGACCTTGGTTGCCATGGAAACGCAAGCGCTCCCTGCTCGGTAACCTAGTCTTTTCTAATTGCTGTCGTCTTGGCAACAGCGCAGCCAAAAAGGCCACGGTCCTGAGTGTTTCCTGTTGCAGCCCTCGTCCTCACAGAAGCCTTGCGCACACACAGCTGAGCATGCAGGGGGTTTAGTTTGTTACCTGTAAAAATGACTGAATTACAGTACAGCCTTTTTCTTGTTTGCACATCTTTTAGCTGTGGTGGCCATCTTGAATCGGGCTACTCCTGAAGTTGTAGAAGTGCATCCAGCGATTATTTCCTCAAACTTTCATTAAAGTCTTTTTTTTTTTAAATGCATGAGAGAATATGTGAAGCCAGTTTAAACTATTTCCACACCTAAATTTAGGTCAATTTTTGTAAAACTGACTGATGGCAATTTTTTTGTTTTTATATAATCAGTTGGCTGTGGCAGCCATCCTGGATGAGATTGACTCCAAAAAAAGTTAATCAGTCATAGATGCACATCCAGTCATTACTCTGAGTTCCACATTCGCTCCTCGAATTGGTGAAAAATGGGGAGGCAGGCAGGTGAAAGACCAGCAGGAAATTACTCAGACGAGAGGGGAGTGAGTAAAGGTCAGAGGAGATTTACCGGATGGATTTTATTTTCCTCCGACATAAAAAGGACAAACGTCCACCAAAGACTGAGGGGCTGCGGGTTTTATTTCACCCCAGACAGATGCTGCATTTCTTCTCGCTGCATTTGCTGTCACTGCTTCAGGCCTCGCTCCGTGTTTTTTTTAAAAGACATAAGTTCAACAGAAGTTTCTTCTATGATGCGCTGATGGATTTCTGCACAAAAAAATGATGCTTTGTGTGTTTTCCCCTACACCAACAATGGCCCTCATGCACGAACCGTTCGTACGCACAGATTTGTTCTTATACTGTTCGTACGAGTGATTTAGGATCATTTGTGGCATCCAACAATGTTTTCGTATCCTAGGATTTTTCTCAGATACGAACAAAATTTACGAGTGGTCCGGACCTGTCGTATATTTTAGGAGCGTCAGTCTGCTGTCATCCAGACGGGATTTCTCCACTAATAACTTCATATTTCGTTATTTAGAAAATATTTTGAGTTTAAAAAAGTCACGCACCACAATTGTTTTTGACAATAGGTTCTGTTTGAATTAGAATTATAATTTTAAGTTTAATTTGTCTGGTGTGTCGCGCAGGCTTCAGTGAGTCGTGCGCTCCCCTTGGTCATCAAGCCGCTCCTCATATTAACACCCAGGTACATAAAATTCCCATGCACCGCCGCAGAACAAGTACGGATTAAGACTGATCTTGTGCCAAACACCATCGGAGCAATAGATTATTATATCTGATTCGAAATATAACCTGCAGAATGTGGCTGCGCGATGACCAGGAGGAGCGCGCATGAGAGAAGCTGCTGAGCGCGCCGTGCGTCCATCTCCCTCTCAGCCACACATAAAAAAGAAGTGCCCAAAGTACCGATCCGTTCCGAGCCGAGTGGAACCTGCGCTTGTGTGCCACCCCCACCTCCTCTTCCCCCCTCCTCCGCCTCCATCACCTCGCCCTCAGCTCCGTGCGCCGCGTTGTGCAGGCGATGGAGCCGTGAGCCGCGCGCACTGAAGAACCGAGCTGCTATGGAGGAGAAGCGCGGGGGGGGGGCAGGCGTCTAGACCAGTGAGACCAGCAGACCCACCAGTCTGGACCACTTTCTGCGACACACGTGCACTCTGAGTCCAGGAACAGGGGTTTTTGTTTCCAACATCGCACAGAAAGGATGTGGGGCTTGTGCTGCAAAACATGTTGGCATCTTGCGCAGCGTGGCATTTATTGTCCACCATCTCCTGACCACCTCCTGTCCGTGCTGCGGCGAGACGTTTGTTTGAAGCCATTTTCAGATCAAACCATTTATTCTTGATTTCTGATACTGTACGACCCACGGGACACACAACATATGCACTACAATATTAATATGATGTTAACTGTAGTTTCGAGACAATTTAAAATGCTTCTGTTGAAAAACACATCCGACACTTGCGGGGGGGTGGGGGGTAGCGGTGCCACTCTTCTGAATAAGTGAAACTATAATGTAACACAGTAAAATTAAAGATATTTGACCATCCGACACTTGCGGGGGGGTGGGGGGTAGCCACAGCGCCACTGAGAGCAGATCTCCGAACGCGTGAAGTTCCTCTTACTTCTTGATTTTGAATGAATGGACACTTCCTGCTGTCAGAAGGCAGGAAACGTGGCCTTATATGGTGTTTTGAGGGGTGGGAATTATGTAAATGACCTCTACGCGAGCACGCGCAGGTTGATAGAACAGGTGGGATTCATCATATTTACGCAACCCATTTACACACGTTTCCTGTGGATAGAAGACTTTGTTGGATCTGACGTGGCATGTTCGTACGAACGCTTCGTACGAACAAAAGTAGGAGAAATTTAGGATAAAAATACGAACATTTTCGTGCATGAGGGCCATTGTTCTAGTTTATCTGGTAATTTAGACAAATTTGTGAAAATGTAAATAATTGAACAAAAGCCTGCACAGTTATTTATCCCAGATATGTACCAGCAAAAAAAAAATCCATCAAACATATTGTTTTATAAACTAAAGATATTGAAGTTATATGATTTGGTTGATTATAGCATTTTGATAATTATAGGGCTCATAAAAAGATATTGCCTGTAAACAAGTAAATTTTGTTAAAAGGGAGACTTATTTTCTTAAAGGGACAGAAATGTTTGTGAAACCTTGTTTTCGTACCATTTAGAAGGAGCGGTGTACAATAATTCAGGGAATACGATTGTGGAATGGTCTGGAAGAAAATGTTAAAACAGCCAGATCTCGGTATACATTTAAGAGATTGTTAAAAGTGATTTTTTTTTTAAATATGAAAAATAACATAAGAATTTATATGAATCGTTGTTTGAGTTGAGGTAGTCTTTAATTTGGTGATGTAGTTAACTTTGTTCTTTGGTAAATTATTGTTGTGAGTATATTTGGGTAAAAAGGGGCAGAGATTATAAGATTATTCTTCATCTGCTGCCTTTCATTTTATTTTGAATGTATGTTTTTTTATTTTTTGAGTTGACTTGATTTTAATGAAATTAATAAATTTCAGGAAATAAATAAATGTTTTATTGCCTGTTGCTGAGCAGCAGGCGAGCGATAATGTTTTTGTTTGTGTCTGTCTTTTGCCAAAATATCTCACAAACCTCTGGGCGAACATGAATGAAACTGACAGGAACGTCATCTTTAGATGTTCTTCTTCAACTGGTTATCTTATGGAGCCAAGTCAAGATGGCCACCACAGATGACACAGAATGTGTTATAAATCAGCCAGTTTCATAGATGCTGAGCAAAGCTTTGATGTAATAGTAGCTGAAATTTATTCACAACACATACTCCAAGTGCAAGTCAGCCCTGTTAGCAAAATATTTCATGATACGTCAGATTTAATCAAACTCTCAGAAGCAAATCATTGCATGTGTGTCTAGCAAAATGGTGTCTAGCAAGACACTGCAGCTAATCAACCTTAGCGAACACAAAAATAACTCAGTTTTACAGATACTGAATTAAAATTTGTTGTGGTAGCTGCTGATAGTCCAGGGGTCTGCAACCTTTACAATCAAAAGAGCCATTTTACACCTTCGTTCACTAAATTAAAAGTGTTCAGAGCCACAACATGCTACAACTGTGGTTATCAATTGGTGGCCCATGGGCCACTTTAGGTTTGTTGGAAGGGGCTTTTGTGGCCACTAGGGGTGACATTCTAAAAATAAAATAACCAATAATTTCCATTTTTACAAAAAATAATAATAATAATTTTAAAATTTATTAATTTTAAAATACAACACAAAACTATACAACAAAATAAGTTCATACAACACATAAATAAAATGAAGGGTAGCAGTAAGAAGAAAAAAAATCTTATTTTATCTGCCCCTATGTATGCCCCTAAGATAAATGAAAAAAGATCATTTTAAAGAGAGGGTTTGTTAATTAATAAAAACTATGAACTATACACATCTAGGCAAGAAAGTTCATGCGCAATAATCCAGGTACCAAATCCAATAATTCTCAGTCGGGTCATCTGGACAGTTTATTTTTTATAGAAAGTTGTCCAGATGACCCGACTGAGAATTATAGGATATACAAATCTAGGCATTTTTTGTAATTGTGGAAAATGAATTAAATGGTAAATGGAGCTTATTTATATAGCGCTTTCCAGCCCCCTGTGAGGAGCCCCAAAGCAATTTACAATACCAACCATCCGCCCATTTATACACACATTCACACACCGGTAGCGGCAGACTGCCATGCAAGGCGCCATCCAGTCCTACCGGGAGCAACTCAGGGTTAAGTGTCATGCCCAGGGACACAACGACACATGGTGTGGGGAACTGGGATTCGAACCTCCAACCTTCCGATCAGGGGACGACTGCCATTACCACTACGCCACGGCCGCCCCGTATATTAAGTAAAGAAATAAAGCAAAAAGTTAGTTCTACTCCTTGTACTTTATCCAATATCCACATATTTGCAAATGAAACGACGTAAAAACTGCTAAAACTAGTAGTTTTTGTTGTTTGTATAACAACCAATTCAGTTTTGGTCAAAGCTTGAAAGAGCCGCTGCAGAGGGACCAAAGAGCCACATGTGGCTCCAGAGCTGCAGGTTGCAGACCCTTGTGATAGTCATTCAATAATAATACTTTGAGCTTGTGGTATTGATGAACTGCAGCAGGTGATATGCATTCCTTCAAGGAATGCTAGTTATTTAATTTACTGAGTATTAGAAACAGTTTACATGTATTATATTTATCTTTTCTGATGATATGTAGTCGTACATTTCAAATCCTCCTCTTTCATTACCATCACCGCCATTGTTTCTCGCTGCGACACACACACACCAAAGTCAACATTTCATATCACACAGCTCAAGGCCGAAGCCTTTATCCACCCTTACAGTTGACTGGTGCTGGCTCTGCTCTCCTGGTCAAATCACAACACCCCACCTGATGAGCAGAGACAACACAACGGAGGGCCAAATATTGACGGCTAATACTTGATTGTTGGGCCACAGGTGTCCTGAGACTCACATCGTAAAACTCCTGTCTCTGAGTTATCAGCTGCATTTAACTCGTAGAGAAGGATGGATGCTCCGTGTACACACGACGCACGCACGTGTTTGTTTTTGTTTCAGGTTACCTTGTAGGGACCAATTTTACATAAAATCATTCGTGGGAATTAACTACTCTTTATGGGGACCAAATCTTGTTTGGGGGTTAGGTTTAGATCGAAGGTGTGAATTACTAGTAATGGTTAGGTTGAAGGGTCAGGGTTGAGTCTACGGAAAATGAATGGAAGGCAATGCAAAGTCCCCAGAAAGTATGTTTATAAGAACGTGCGCGTGCACACACACACTGTCAAAAGCCCTGCATCCACTGACACAAATACACAAGCTGAGTGTAGGAGATCTTTTCTAAATGACTTCATTTCTGGTCCAGACAGACACAGCTGGAGGTCGATGTCTGCACACAAACAGACACTAATGTGTCCCCCCCACCACCACCCCCACCCACCTTACTGAGCACAGGTCAGGGTGGGGTGGAGTTTTTCAGGTGGAAGCACAACAGAAAAATTCACATCATGACCTAACAGAAGTGATTGAATGTTTCTTGTGTTTGAGCAAACCTGTGACCCCCCCCTCTGAACCAACGGGAGCCTCTTTCAGCTCAAGCTGTCCACCCTCAAGAGTCTGAGAGTAACTAACCTGTATAAATAAAGGTTGAATGATGTCTGGAGATGTCCTCAGTGATGTATCATGAGGGAAGAACAGCAACAGGTGGTCAGAGATCTCCATCTACTGGATGAAAACAAAACTTGCAGCTTCCTAAACAAACAAAAACAAAAATCTGAACATGAAACATAGAATAAATTAACTGTCCAAATATGTGGTGCCCAATTCGTATTAATGACATGGGTGAATTTGCTGTGTGTTCTTGTACACACCGGTAACATTTGAATAATTCTAGAAACTGGAACAGACCAGATTGCTTTTCTTCTGTCCAGATACACATAACCTTAGACATAGTCCATGTTTGTTTGGCCATGACTGAACATCTTCTGAGTGACAGGAAGACAAATATAACAGCTATGGGAAGTTTATTATTCTAACTTATTTACTCAACCTTAAACATTAAAATCTAAAGCTTGTTTGTGGTTACATGTAAATAAAAATAATAATTATACTGCCTGGCCAAAAAAAGCCGCCACCAAAAAAAAGGGTCACACACTGATATTTGGTTGGACCACCTTTAGCTTTGATTACGACATGCATTCGTAACATTGTTTTGATAAGCTTCTGCAATGTCACAAGATCTATTTCCATCCAGTGTTGCATTAAGTTTTAACTGAGATTTTGCATTGATGACTAGGCACTATGGGTGCATCACTTCACCTGCCTCTCTTCTTACCCTGATGCGCCCATCACTCTGGAACAGGGTAAATCTGGACTCATCAGACCACATGACCTTCTTCCATTGCTCCAGAGTCCAATCTTTATGCTCCCAAAGCCTTTTTTTTTTTTAGTTAGCCTCACTGGTTAGTGGTCTTCTTAGGGCTACACAGCTGTTCAGTACCAATCCCTTGAGTTCCCTGTGCATTGTGTGTGTGTGTGTGTGTGTGTGTGTGGAAATGCGCTTACTTTCACTATTAAACATAGCAATCACGATCATTCAGGATTTTTTGGGGCCACATTTCTTCCTCGAAGACAATGGGTCCCACTGTCCTTCCAATTTCTAACAATGCGTTCTTAATCCAATTTTAGTAGTTTCTCCAATCTCCTTAGATGTTTTCTCTGCTTGATGCATGCCAATGATTTGACCCTTCTCAAACAGCCATACATCTTTTCCACGACCACGTGATGTGTCTTTCAATACAGGTAGTCCCCGACTTACGAATGAGTTCCGTTCCTACGCCCGTTCGTAACACGAAAATCGCCGTAAGTCGAAAATATATCCAAAGGGCACCTCATACATCCAAGCACCTCATACATACAGTACTGTATTTTTACCAAGCACTTAGCCTATCCTAACACATTGCCCTACATAATTATCAAAAACCACATACATTTAGGAGCCATAATGAAGGGAAAAAAGTTAATTTCTTACTGGGAGCTGGTAATTTCCTCCTCCATCTGTTAGCATGTTAGCTAGTGCACCTCCGAGCTCTGCAGTTTGCTTCACGAAGTCCACAGCGTTTACAGCAATGTCTGTTAGCATGTTAGCTCATTGCTAGCATGTTAGCTCGTTGCTCAGCTGTCCTCCGCTCTTCCTGTATTTCCACGCGCAGTCCAGAGGTCTGCTTACTCTGTAAGTTTCCACTGAGCGCGTCAGTGGAAACCCCCTCCTGTAAGTTTCAAGCTCACCTAAGTTTCGTTTCCAGCTCCCCCTTCCCTCCTGCAAGTCAAGTTTAGTTTCGGTACCATATTTTCTGCTGTAGAGTCGCATAAACGGCGTAACTCGAAGCAATGCTTTTCAACGGGAGCGCATTCGTAAAGTCGAATTGCCGTAAGTCGAGACTGCCATAAGTCGAGGACTACTTGTATAGTTGTTTAAGAAATGAGAAGCAACTCATTACACCAGTTGGGGTTAAATAAGTTGTTGCCAGCTGAAAGATAATCACCCATGCAGTAATTATCCAATAGGAGGCTCGTACCCATTTGCTTAGCTAAATCCAGGTGACGACTTTTGTTTTGGGCCAGGCAGTGTATATTCTATGCCTTAAAATGGTTCTATTGAAACTTGTTTTTATACGTTTGGAAAAAATAAAATAGAAGAGTGATTCACAATGTACACGTTTGGACAAAGGGAAACGGAGCTCAGTGTCCCTCACTTGGACATAAACTTTTGAGCCCCAACCTGGAGACTGGCCACGGGGAGGAGCTTGTTGACAAGCACCTGGTGACTGGCCTCTAACCATGGGCCCGGTCAGTCTCAACTCAAATTAACACAGGCTTGCCTTCCT
>JBBPBX010018263.1:0-45821 GCA_038048925.1 Garcialebias charrua | reverse complement strand
TCAGGCCCGGAGGAGCAGCCGCGGATCGCCCCGCGATCGCTCCCACAACGCCGCCCGACATGCTAACGACAGCAGCTAACAGAGCAGCTAACACAGGCGAAGACACCGAGCCGACATGCCGCGGAGGGGCCATCTGCGGCCGGGAGCTCGCCGCAAATGTCCGCCTGGCAGCCTAAGATGTCGGGGGACACCGAGCTAACGCGGAGATACAAAGCCGACAGCCTTTTTGAATGAACTGACATGCTAACAAGTGCTGCTAATGGCGGGGCCTAACAGCAGCTAACGCCGAGCAGCTTGTTTTGGATGGAGGAACATCGCGGAGAAACGGCTTTCAGTAAGTTTTTTTTTTCTGGCTCCAAATGTATGAAGTTAAGAAGCTAACAGTCCTTCTTTTAAACAGTTTTGACCACGTGTGTGCGTGTGGAGCGTAAGGAAGCTGGGGGAGCTCGGACGGGTGCAAAAGCTAATGCTAAAAGACGAAGGCAGGCTTTGACCAGCTCAAAATAAGAACTTACAGTGTATATTTTTTATTTATTGTATTCATTTACTGTACATGTAAAGTTCTGTGCATGTTTATGGCCTAGTATGTCCGCTTGTTCAGTCTCATGCCGTTAAATGTGTGTGCGACGCTCCGTTAGCGGTATAGCCGCGACCTATGTCAGAAACGCGGACCTACGATTGGCACGTGTTTTTGGTCCGCGAGGTACGACAACATCGACCTAAGTCACAACCTTAGGTCCGAAACCCTGACTTAACTCGAGGGTTCCCTGTATATACACAGTATATATATATTTTGAAAAATTATTTTGAAAAGCCGAGTTACGCAGTTTCTGGTTTTACGGCGTAAACGTAGCGGCGGAGGAATGGACCTTACCAAGCTCCGCCCACAGGGCCGCGTTTCATTGGCTAATGCCCATAACACGTCACAGCGCAGCTTCCACGTGCGTGCCGGTCTCACAAAACAAACGCTACGGTAGCGTTTGTGAGACCGGCACCACATGCTACTTACATTGCTAGCTAGCATACGTGCAGAATTTTTCTGCGTCAGGGCTGGAAAAATGGTCCTCCACCGTCAGTGGGGTATCTGTACAGGAGATGTCAGGTACCCTGACCGTATTTGTGGAAGTAAAATTCACCGTTTCCCTATATGTGAAACTGAATGCCTTGCTTGGATCAAAGCTTGTGCACGACCACAAAACTGAACAATTATTTCTTTCACCAGCAGAGAAGGGTTGACCTGCTTTTGAAACCTGCTAGTTAACAACACGCGGTCACGATGAGAGAAAGCCACAGTTCACTGAACGTCCTGGAAGTTGGGAAGAAACAGCTCTGCTAACTCCACATGAGCTAGCTAACACAACGAGCTCTACTGTCGATTTCACCTAAAACTGCACAAAATCGTGACACGAAGGCTGGATTTTAACTAACACACCGAACGGCTGAGCTCGTTAGCCCTCACAAAAGTCGCTGTCGGCGTGTTTAGCAGCTAAAGCAGCAACGGCTAACCAACCACTTAAGGAATGAATGGAGATTACAGTTAGCATTAGCTTTGCGACCAAGGCACACAAACTTTTGCCAACAATAGAAATCGCTGATTTCAAAAGTAACCCTCAAAACCATGAATGCCTGACTTACCCAGCCTTGCAGGACAATAGGCATCAGTGATCCTGTCCACAGCTGTAATAATGCTGAGCCTGAGCGTGTGAGGAGCTGATGTTTTCCCCATCAGACGGTAGCATTAGCGGTGACGCGCACGCTGTTTGGAGGCATCGCGTGGATCAAACAACTTGATAACGTCCAAAAAAAAAAATAACATGAACTTGTTGGTTCCCCTGTCCATTGTCATGGCTGATATTTTGTTGGAATCTGGCAGAAATGATACACTATTCGACTCAAAAATACCCTGCAGTCAGTCGACGCCATGTTTTCCATTGACACCAAAGCTGCGCTTGGGAGACGTGCAGCCATGTTGGAGCTTAGGGGGCGTTTCTGGGCGGAGCTTGGTAAGGTCCATAGTGCACTCTCTAAAAAAGCTAAGTCTGGGCCTCTGGACATTCAAAAAACAAAACTGTACTGTGAACGCGGTTTTACGTCGTAAACGAACACAGAGGATTGACCGAGCTGGACGGCAGTTTTACGTCGTAAACGAATGGAGAATACGGAGGAGGGATGGAGGAAACGGCTTCACCAGCATACCAGTAGGAAATTAACTATTTTTTCCCTTCATTATGGCTCCCAAATGTATGTGTTTTTTGATGATTATGTAGGGTACCGTGTTAGGATAGGCTAAGTGCTTGGTAAAATACTTATACTGTACGTATAAGGTGCAGTATGTACGTAAACTACTTATGTTCCGACTTACGTCGAAATTTGGTTTACGACGCAGCGTAGGAACGGATCTCCGTCGTAAGTCGAGGACTACCTGTAGTGTCATAAAAACACTCCAACATCCATCAACTTTTATCTAAAAAGCTCAACAGGAAGCTGGAACATACTTTTACGCCATGGTAGAGTCATACTCTTATTCTGAAGATTCTAAGTTTTATTTTTGAAACTCCAGCTTCAAACTTCTTCCTGCTTCCTACAGGCCCTCCTGAACATCAGAGGTCCAATTAAGAGACAACATGAAACATTCTATGGGGGCAGCCATGATGGAAACAGAAGAAGAAGAAAGGCATGCTGGGTAATATGAAGACCCAGAACCTGCTGGGTCACTGGTCAGCCCAGGTTTCTCTGAGTGGTCTCCACCGTGAGGAGCGTTCATCTGCAGAGGAGCATCTGCTTGTTACGGCTGGCTCAGGCCGAACAAATTTAATGGACACAAGACAACAAGAAAGGTTTAAAAAGTTTTATTTTTCTTTAACTCCTGGAGGCTACGGGCATGGTTCATGCAGCTAGCTCCTTTCTAGGGGAGAAAGACAACTAAAAACAGGAGTTCACCCTCCGGTTCCCTGTGTCCCAAATGAAAACCAAGTACAAACAAATGTTGGACCTGGTGAGCCGGCCAAAAAGAACAAAACGCCACCCAGGCAGACCCAATCCTGTACAGGACCGTCGTGTCTCCCCAGGCAACGATCTACCTGTTTAAACACCCATCTAAGGTAACATTAAAATGAAAACAGGACTACCGATCTCACCAGATCAAAACCTATTTAAAAACCTATTTAAAAATGGTGTCAAAAACAGTGTCAAACAGTCAGTGCTTAGCTCAAACCACTAACCCTTCCATAGGCAAACCAACACACAAGCTCCTAGGTTCACCAGAGCTCCACACGAGCATGCACCTGCTTAACACACCACTCCCTCAGGAGTGACAACCAAGTGGCGAGGGGTGGGTGGAGAAACACAAACCTACAAACCTCCACACCCCTGCAACAGATCATTGCACCCAGCCTATTTATAGGCAGGCTCAACAGACTGCACCAATCAAGGCTGATCCAAATCAGGCTGTAAAAAAGGTATATTTAGCAGTGCAGCCAGGTTGGCAGCCAACATAAACAAAACATATTGGGCTTAAAATAATAATGTGCCCTGGGACATAACATCCCCACAGACAATTTTTGGATGGTGGATGCTGCTATGTCATTAAACATAGCTCATCACCCATACAAAACAACAAAAAACGAATCCAATCATTATTCAAAACATTCTGACATACAAGACTTGTCTTAAAAACAGGTGTACACGTAGTCCAAACAGTAAGAAAAATGCATAACCCAGAATCAGACACCACACAAAATGCAAGGCCTCCAAACGTGCGTGTTTCTTAAAACCACCTGTGCGACACAACGTTAACCACAGAATCTAACACCACACAAATTTCAAGGCCCAAAAAAGTGTGTGCTTCAAAACCAATCTGCGCTCCTTGCACAGCAACAAACGAAACACCACACAAGCACAAGAAATCCAAAAAAGTGGGTGTCAACAAACTCATCTGTGTTAAGCAAGCACAGAACCAACAAGAAACAACACACAACACACAAGACCTCACCAAAAGTGGGTGCCAACAAAATCATCTGGGCTAAACATCACACACTGACTACATAATGACCCGAAGGACGCGGGTTCGCGTCCCGGCCACTACACACCTTGGGGTGTCTATGAGTGCACATCTAATTCTCCAGCTCCCCGGGCGCTTTCTATGGCTGCTCACTGCACCACCTGGTAGGTGGTTGGGTTAAATGCAGAGACGAATTTCGTCTGTGTATGGGAAACATACGCAGATGACAGGAAAAGACATTATTATTATTATAATTTAAACACACTGCACAAAAACAAGTCACAATATACCATACTGCAACACAGCCTCCACAGATGCACTTGGAGAGCCATCAGGACTTTAAAAAAACTGCAGCAGGTAAATAGCTCAAACCTGACTACAATACCAAACAGTCCTCCTTCAGCATGTTTGTGACAGAAAGTTTAAAATGATCGGCCCACACAGTAGCTGATTTAAGCACAGTTTAAAAAGCTAACAAATGTGAGTGTTTAACTAAACCACAGGGTCAAAACTCCATGTTTACAGACCAACAAACAGTCAAACACTCACCTCCAAAGCCTTCCTGCACAACAGACTACTGTCACTCAAAACAAAACGAGCACCAGCTGCTCATGAACACCAAGTGCAGCACATGCAGCTGAAAGGTGCTCCACACAAATGACTTCACCCAAACAAGACGAGCCCTCAAAGACACATTTAAAAATGAGGGTAAAACCAGCTCAAATTGGGTTGTTTTTTAAAAGAGCCCCCATTAAGAAGTTGTTTTACCAAAAATGAGGGAAAATATTAACAAATTAGCTCAATCCCGGACGAGGCGCCCAAAATATGTTACGGTTGGCTCAGGCCGAACACATTTAATGGACACAAGACAACAAGAAAGGTTTAAAAAGTTTTATTTTTCTTTAACTCCTGGAGGCTGCGAGCATGGTTCATGCAGCCAGCTCCTTTCTAGGGGGGGAAGACAACTAAAAACAGGAGTTCACCCTCCGGTTCCCTGTGTCCCAAATGAAAACAAAGTACAAACAAATGTTGGACCTGGTGAGCCGGCCAAAAAGAACAAAACGCCACCCAGGCAGACCCAATCCTGTACAGGACCGTCGTGTCTCCCCAGGCAACGATCTACCTGTTTAAACACCCATCTAAGGTAACATTAAAACGAAAACAGGACTACCGATCGCACCAGATCAAAACCTATTTAAAAACCTATTTAAAAATTGTGTCAAAAACAGTGTCAAACAGTCAGTGCTTATCTCAAACCACTAACCCTTCCATAGGCAAACCAACACACAAGCTCCTAGGTTCACCAGAGCTCCACACGAGCATGCACCTGCTTAACACACTAGTGATGTTAATCTGACACCGAAGCTCCGAACCTTGCTTTGAACTCGAAGCTGCGTTCTCTTTGAAGCACTGCTACGAGGCGTGGTTCACGGCAGAGGAAGTTACATAAGTGATGACGTATGAAGCAGTAACTGCTTCGGTCTCCGAACGAATCCACGGAAGTGATTCATAACGCTTGTACACAGAACCTATAGCAGCAGCTCTCGCGAACCCACTACATATAAGGATAAATGTGTGTGTCTGATATGAATGTATAACTGCCAAGATGGCGTAGCGGTAAGGAATTGGAATGGCACCCGGAGGACCCAGGTTCAAATCCCGGTCACAGCATACCTATTTGTAATAATTTCATTTATTTTTGAAGCCTTTATTTTCAGATAGTGAGGGTGAGGGTGAAAATAGATAAATACATTAACATAATAATTATTTGTTGTTGCTTGTTTTAATTGTTTATTACTAATGTAATTTTAACATATGTGTGGGGACTTCATTAGATGATCACTCACCTCAACCAGCAACAAATGAACAAAATCCATCCTCCACAGACAGTTGTAAGTTGGTAATTATGAACACACACAGAAACTTGTCCCTGTTCATGACTGTCAAATCTTTATTTTTCTTTCAGCTTCTAACCTTTGGTCGAGTTGTGATAGAGCACACAGAAATCATACATCGGATGCCACAGTTGAAGTTCAGAGATACTTGTCTTATCCTCGTGTTTCTTCAAAAGCTGGAGAAGTTGTCAGCAAAAAAAAGAAATCGCCTCAGTCCAAAAACAGTGGAATAACTTTTATTCCTAAATAAAAACCTCTGAATTCCCATCCCCTAATTTCATGACTGTCAGAGTTACACACCTTCCCTGCACCTACAGTTTTCTAAAGCACACCCTCTCTCAATCCCAGATACAGTATCAACATATCTACTGAATCAGCTGAACACACAATGAAACAGTACAGTACTGTATATAAAACAGACAGTGTGTGTTGTCTATTTCACCACTAGATGTCACCGAAATGAACCATTGAATGAATGAACCCAAGTTCAATACAATTGGCAAAGTGGTTCAATACTGCTTCATTGCTTCATTTGGCCATCACTATAACACACCACTCCCTCAGGAGTGACAACCAAGTGGCAAGGGGTGGGTGGAGAAACACAAACCTACAGACCTCCACACCCCTGCAACAGATCATTGCACCCAGCCTATTTATAGGCAGGCTCAACAGATTGCACCAATCAAGGCTGATCCAAATCAGGCTGTAAAAAAGGTGTATTTAGCAGTTGACGTGTACAAAGTACACAGCAGAAAGAGAGAGGATGGAGCTTGAAAGGGATATTGGGAACAGAAGGCAATAAGGAGGACATCAATAAGACAAGGAAAGCATTATTTAAATTTTTACATCGCACAAAACTCAGATATAGATTGTAAGTGGAGTTAAGAGGTTACACACTCCTGCACAGTAGGTGGCGGTATGCACCTAACAGTTGTTTGCGATCCGCCATAAATCCAAAGAAGAAGAAGAAGAAGAAGAAGAAGTGTATTTAGCAGTGCTGCCAGGTTGGCAGCCAACATAAACAAAACATATTGGGGCTTAAAATAATGTGCCCTGGGACATAACACAGACCTAACTTAACCTAAGTTTATTATTCTGACCAGATCCTTTCCAACTCTTTTTTCTTTTCTTTCTTGTTTAACGTCTATTGTTTTTAGTGCACACCTAAATGTGGCCCAGGTTTCAAGCACCGGATCACCTTGTGCAAAAGCAGTGACCTGACCAAAACCTTCCCGCCCTCCCACTGCCCGAGCCACAACAAGCCTCCGGTCCGAATCCGCTGCAGTTTAGGACGATGTCCTCCTCCTCGGTGGATCCCTGGCGACTGGGGACAGGTAAGTTTAAATTTATAAAAGCAAACCTTCAATCTGAACTTCGATATTTAATCCTAAACTAATCCTAAACTAATATTTTAAGACAGTGCATGTACAAAGTATGTTCTGAGGTTGTAATTATGAGTCCAACTGTCCCAGCAGGCCTGTGTGTGATCATTAGCTGTAACGTCCTCATGGCTGTTTGAGGTTTCTCTGCCTCAGAGGAAGACTGTGCGTCGCTTCCATGAGCACATTTTTGGTTTCATGCTGACACACTAAAATTTGCGGAACACTTCACAGCACAGTTGACTCATTGTGTCTAGACGATACTAAAACAAATACTTTGTAAAATGTGTCAAAGAAGTATACTGTATCTACAAAAAAAGTTTTGTTTTTGTTGTAGGATTAAGTACATGTGACAGAACGCAGTCTGTTCATGTAGCCGGATCCTCCTCTACATTCTTAGATGTTGTGAAAGGGGTGCCACAGGGTTCTGTCTTGGGTCCCATTCTTTTCTCCCTATACATCAACGATCTTTGCAGTGATCTGTCAAATGCCTCCCACCATTATTACGCAGATGACACCATCATCTATTGCTGTTCTTCCTCCCTCAGCCAAGCTTTCACCTCTCTTCAGGATGCTTTTAATATTATTCAGTCACGGCTGCAAAAACTTAGACTGGTCCTAAATGCCGACAAAAGCAAGTTCATGGTTCTTGCCAACAGAAAGCTGCAACCAGAGAACCCACCTCAAATTGGAACCCAAGAGGGAAAACAAATAGAAATGGTCTCCACCTACAAATATCTAGGTTTCAACATTGACACTGAACTGTCTTTTAAAACCCACATCTCCAAAATGGCCACTAAACTCAAACTGAAGCTAGGTTTCTTCTTCAGAAACAAATCCTGCTTCTCATGCAAAGCCAGGAGAACATTAGTAGCTGCAACATTCATGCCAATACTAGATTATGGTGACGTGCTGTACATGAGTGCTGCATCAAAATACCTACAGTCCTTAGACTCCATTTACCACGGTGCCCTTCGGTTCATTACTGACTCCAGTTATCGCACTCATCACTGTGAGCTTTACGTAAAATCTGGCTGGTCATCTCTCAGCACTCGCAGATACACTCACTGGATATCCTTCATCTACAAGACCCTCCTAAACCTGGTCCCGTCATACCTCACCTCCTTAATACAAACATCACACAGTCATTACTCCCTGCGCTCTAACGATTTAGTCCTCCTGTCAGTTCCTCCTGTCAGAACTGAACTAGGAAAAAGAGCATTCAGCTTCGCCGTCCCCTCAGCCTGGAACAACTTACAGAAAGATCTGAAACTATCAACATTCATCTCTCCTGGATCCTTTATGTCAACCGTAGTAGAAAATGTCATCAAGAAACTTGACCATTGCAGATGTTTCTAACCACTACTTATCCAATATACATGTCATTGTTGGGTTTTTTTTGTCTGCTTGTTTTGTATATAATGTATATAGAAATCTGTCATATCCTGTTGGTTTTGAACTGTCAACATCTGTTTACTGTGATTGTAGTTTTCTTTATTTTCTTTTTGATAAGTGCAAATGCCTATTGCCAATGTGACGTGTGCTGCTGACCACTTGACCAGGTCACCCTTGTAAAAGAGATCTCGATCTCAACGGGCTCTACCTGGTTAAATAAAGGTGATTGATTGATTGATTGATTGATTGATTGATTGATTGATTGATTGACATGTAATAATTTAGAGTAAAATAGGAATTTCAAATACAGTAGTGTGTTCTGCTGTTTAGATGATAGGTGGGGGAATTGGAAATACTATCTATGCATGTTGTGAGCATGATAATTGAAAATTAAGTGAGAACTGACTTCCATTTACTTTATAGGTGTGTGGCTACATCTAGGTGTGAGAAAGATGCTTTAAAAAAATTGGGTTGCCACGTCCAAATCCAAGAAAATCAGAGTTTAGGTTTGTTAAAGTTTTGGCGTCTCTGTCGTCTGCTGAGTTTCTGTGGTGACAGAATGTTCAGTTTATCTAAAAAAGCTAAGTCTGGTCCTCTGGACATTCAAAAAAAACAAAAAAAACAAAACAAAGCAAAAAATTGTAGAAACGTTTCGTCTTTCGTCCGAAAGACTTCCTCAGTCTGAGGTGCTGGGTTCAGCTCAGTCTTATAAATAGCACCCTCTCACAGTGTTACACAACCAGTTGGCTGATGACAGCCTGAAACCAGCTGCTCACATGATCAAGGAGGACCATCAGCCTAACAATGGATCGTTAGCACCCTGATGGTTGTTTGCTATTCACAGAGGGCTGAGTGATACCAGCAATCACAGCATTGTAGGAGGGGGACAGTTGAACTCGGAGGCCTCCACCCCTGTTTAATGATGGGCGGTTTCTTTTCACAAAGATGGCCTCCTTTACTCCTCTCTCAAACCATCGTTCCTCTCTATCAAGGATGTGAACATCTTCATCCCTGAAAGAGTGACCGCTGGCCTGGAGATGAGTGTAGACTGCAGAGTCCTGACCTGATGATGTTGATCTTCTGTGCTGGGCCATCCTTTTGGCCAGTGGCTGTTTAGTTTCCCCAATATAAGACTGATCACAGCCCTCCTGACACTGAACAGCATACACAATGTTACTCTGTTTTTGCCGGGGGACTGGATCTTTGGGATGAACCAGTTTTTGCCGTAATGTATTTTGAGGTTTAAAAGCCACTGGGACGTTGTGTTTAGAAAATAAACGTCTCAATGTCTCTGAAACCCCTGCAACATATGGAATGGCCACTGGTCTGGGTCTGGGTTCCTTCTTTTCACCTGATGGCTGGCTGGAGTCCTGTTTGGGTTTCTTCTCTGCTTTCAGTGATCTGTGATCAGTCTTACATTGGGGAAACTAAACAGCCACTGGCCAAAAGGATGGCCCAGCACAGAAGATCAACATCATCAGGTCAGGACTCTGCAGTCTACACTCATCTCCAGGCCAGCGGTCACTCTTTCAGGGATGAAGATGTTCACATCCTTGATAGAGAGGAACGATGGTTTGAGAGAGGAGTAAAGGAGGCCATCTTTGTGAAAAGAAACCGCCCATCATTAAACAGGGGTGGAGGCCTCCGAGTTCAACTGTCCCCCTCCTACAATGCTGTGATTGCTGGTATCACTCAGCCCTCTGTGAATAGCAAACAACCATCAGGGTGCTAACGATCCATTGTTAGGCTGATGGTCCTCCTTGATCATGTGAGCAGCTGGTTTCAGGCTGTCATCAGCCAACTGGTTGTGTAACACTGTGGGAGGGTGCTATTTATAAGACTGAGCTGAACCCAGCACCTCAGACTGAGGAAGTCTTTCGGACGAAAGACGAAACGTTTCTACAATTTTTTGCTTTGTTTTGTTTTTTTGTTTTTTTTGAATGTCCAGAGGACCAGACTTAGCTTTTTTAGATTTTTCTACCTGGATTATTGAGCATGCATCAGGGAATGTTCAGTTTAGTGCAAAGCTGGTTTTCTGCTTCTTCTGTGCTCATTGTAGCTGTTTTTGGCTCTTTTTGGCTCTTTTTAGCTTTTCAATTCTTTTTTTCCTCATCTACTTTTCCACTTCCAAGCTAACTTTAAGGTTCATTCAACCTTTATTTATACATGTTAATCTCATTGAGTCACTAGGACTCATTTTCAAGAGAGACCTATTTTAACACAAAAAACAAACACAGATGGGGTACAGACAACAATAAACAGTCATTAAAAAGCATATAAACTGAAAAGTATATAAAATAAGTGACATAAAACAAAATAAAAAAACATGCTACATTATAACACGATGTAAGATACTTAAAACAGGAACATGTCTGCATTGATTTTTGGATTGAATTTAGCAATTAAGACCTGACTTAACTTTTTTAGATTTTTCTACCTGGATTATTGAATATACATCAGGAAATTTAGCAGTTGTTTTAAATCCCTTAGAAAAGTCAAGGTTGAGAGCTTCAGATATTTTTGCAAGGTTTTCCAGGATATAGGAGCAGAGTAAAATAAGGCCCTTTTGCTGAATTCAGTCTGCAGTCTACCATGCACTGAGGGAATGCTGCAGGTAATTATGTCTTGAGAGCGCACGCTGTAGCTGCACTCATGATGTGACATGTAGGAGATGTATGAAAGCAACAGACCAAGGAGTGATTGAAAGATGAAAATGCACCAGTGGGAGAGTCTGCGTGAAGTTAATGACCAATTGACCAGTGAGTATGGGGTGCAGTGAGGGGTACGATAGTTACAGCCAGTTATGAATCTTAACGCACCATGATAGGCAGTGTCCAACATCTGCAAGGTGCTTGTAGGAGCATTTACGTAAATAATGTCACTGTAATCAATTGCCAGAAGGAAAGTAACAGTTACAAGGCACTTCATTCAGAGTTAAACAAGATCTATTTTTGAAAAAGAAACCCAATTTTAATTTCAATTTCTTTATCAGGTTTTGACATGAGGCTTAAAAGACAAATGTGCATTGACCAAGGTTCCCAAATATTTGTAAGATTCTACAAAATCATTAGGAACACCATTTATAGAGAAGATAGAAGGAAGAACAGCTGGTACTGACGTCCTGTTTTTAAACAAGATCCCTTTGGTTTTATCAACATTTAGTACCAGTTTGAGATGGAACAAGTCAGACTGAATGATGTCGAATACAGACTGGAAAAGCTGGAAAACATTAGCAATTGTTCTAGCTCAACAATAAACAACTGTCGTTGGCGTAGAAGGGCGTAAGATAAGGATGTGTCAGGAATTATCTGACCTACATTACCGTACTTGTGTAGATTGTAAAGAGGGTGGGTCCTAAGACTGAGCCTTGTGGTACACCATTGTTGACAGATAGCCAGAGGAAATACCATTGTGTTGAACACAGTGCCTCCGATCTGAGAAATACCATTGTGTTGAACACAGTGCCTCCGATCTGAGAGATAATTAGAAAACCAACCGATAATGTGATTTGAGAAACCAATTTCTGAGAGCTTATGACACAAGATGTCATGATCCACAGTGTCAAAAGCTTTAGACAGGTCTAAGAAAAGTGCAGCACAATAATCCTTAGCATCCAATGCTTCAACAACATCATTCAGAACCTTCAACGAAGGGGTCATTGTGCTGTGTTGTTTCTTGAAACCAGATTGATGGGGAGGTAAGATGTTAAAATAATCCAAATACTTCTTGACTTGAGTACCGGTATTTATATTTTTTCAAAACCTTAGCAAGAATAAAGTTTAAAGATTGGCCAATAGTTGTTCAGTATAGTGGGGTCTCCTCCCTTCAGTAAAGTAGAACAAAGGCAGTTTTCCAAGCGTTTAGAACTGTATTTTGGCTTATGGACAGAAAGGATGTGAGACACCGGTTCTGGAATGATTTGTGCAGCTAGCCTTGAGAAATAAGGAAATATCCACGTCCGTTGTACCAGTAATGCATTGCAATTTTCATGTTGGCTGACGTCACGATCCCATTCTCCACCGCTAACACTGGACCCGCCCCGAATGTTATGTCACATGGGTTCGGATTTTATTTTGATAGTACACTTCCGGTTTTTGGCAAGGAATTTGCATACAGTATTAAATAAATATTTAGCTCTACAAGTTACATTTAGCTATCAAGTTAAATATTTAGCCAACAAGTTAAATATTTAGCCAACAAGTTAAATATTTAGGTCCGAGGTAAATATTTAGTTAGCAAATTAATTATTTTATTGTTGGGAGGAAATTAAATGTTTAGATTGTAAAATATATATTTAGGTCCATGCTAAATATTTATTTATCAAATTAAATATTTTGTTTTTTAACTAAATATTTAGGTATAAATTAAATATTTATTTAGTAAACTAAACATTTAGGTGTAAATTAAATATTTAATTTATACCTAAATGTTTAGATTAATAACAAAATATTTAAGTATAAATTAAATATGTAATTTACACCTAAATATGTAGTACCATATATTAACTAATCATTTAAAATGCAAGTTAAATATTTAGTTAGTAAACTAAATATTTATCTTGTAAATTAAATATTTAGTTGGGAACTATGACACTTATAAATGTATGAACAACACGGTGAAAATATGACTTTAAAAAAATTCTATTTTTTTTCTTATTAAAAGCTAAATAAACCAAAATATTGATGTTAATTTTTGACTGTACAACTTTACAAACGACACCCCATAAGCATAATGCTACCTAAATGTAGCAGAAAGCTTGGTAAAGGGATCAGGTTGATAGCTAAAAAGTAAAAGTTATAGCCAATAGTTGCAAGCAGCAGAACGGTACACATTAAATACAAATTAAAAATTGGTTACTAAAAAGATCTGAATGATAGACAAAAGTTAAAAGTGGAAGAACTTCTTCTTCTTCTTTTGGCTTTTCCCTTTTCAGGGGTCGCCACAGCGAGTCATCCTCCTCCACCTCACTCTGTCCTCTGCATCCTCTGTCCTCACTCCAACTACCTCCATGTCCTCTCTAACTGCATCCATATATCTCCTCTTTGGCCTCCCTCTTTGTCTTTTTCCTGGCAGCTGCATTTCTAACATCCTTCTACCAATATACCCACTGTCCCTCCTCTGGACATGTCCAAACCATCTCAGTCTGGCCTCCCTAACTTTATCTCCCAGTTGTTCAACATGTGCTGTACCTCTGATTATCTCATTCCTGATCTTATCCATCCTTGTCACTCCTAAGGAGAACCTCAGCATCTTCATTTCTGCTACTTCCAGTTCTTTCTCCTGTCTTTTTGTCAATGACACTGTCTCCAGACCATACAACATAGCTGGTCTCACCACTGTCTTGTAAACTTTTCCTTTGACCTTTGCTGACACCTTTTTGTCACAAATCACTCCTGAAACTTTTCTCCATCCACTCCATCCTGCCTGGACTCTCTTCTTCACCTCTTTACCACATTTCCCATTTTCCTGGACAGTGGACCCCAAGTACTTGAAGTCCTGCACCTTTGTGACCTCTGCTCCTTGTAGCCTCACTGTTCCACTGGCCTCCCTCTCATTCACACACATGTACTCTGTCTTACTACGGCTGACTTTCATTCCTCTTCTTTCAAGTGAATACCTCCACCTCTCCAAGTTCTCTTCCACCTGTTCCCTGTTCTCACCACATATCACAATGTCATCTGCAAACATCATAGTCCATGGGGATTCCTGCCTGACCTCATCTGTTAGTCGGTCCATCACCAGAGCAAACAAGAAGGGGCTCAGAGCCGATCCTTGATGCAATCCCACCTCCACCTTGAAGCTATCTGTCACTCCTACAGCACATCTCACCACTGTCCTGCTGTCTTCATACATGTCCTGTACCAGTCTAACATACTTTTCTGCCACTCCAGATTTCCTCATGCAATACCACACCTCCTCTCTTGGCACCCTGTCATATGCTTTTTCTAAATCCACAAACACACAATGGAGTTCTTTCTGACCCTCTCTGTACTTCTCTATCAACATCCTCAAAGCAAAGATGCATCTGTGGTGCTCTTTCTTGGCATGAAACCATACTGCTGCTCACAGATAGTCACCTCTTGTCTAAGCCTTCCTTCCACAACTCTCTCCCAGATCTTCATCGTGTGGCTCATCAACTTAATTCCCCTGTAGTTGCTACAACTCTGTACATCACCCTTGTTCTTAAAAATGGGAACCAGCACACTTCTTCCATTCTTCAGGCATTTTCTCACCCTCAAATATTCCGTAAATATTTATAGGTAGTTCCTCTTTTTAAAAATGGTGATAAATGTGTGTTCAACAATTATAGACCTATATCCTTGTTACCACAGTTTTCTAAAATTCTTGAAAAACTATTTGTGAACAGACTAGATCAATTTATAGACAAACAAAATATTCTAAGCAACAGTCAATATGGGTTCAGAGCTAAAAACTCTACATCAATGGCTCTCATGGAATTAATGGAACAAATAACTACTGCTGTCGATCAAAAACAATATTGTGTCAGTATTTTTGTTGATTTAAAAAAAGCATTCGATACTATTGATCACACCATTCTCCTTGAAAAACTGAACAAATATGGTATTAGAGGACCAGCATTACAGTGGGTATCTAGCTATTTGAAAGATAGGAAACAATTTGTACAAATAAATGATGTAAGATCTGACCTCTGTAATATCACATGTGGAGTTCCCCAGGGCTCTGTGCTTGGACCAAAGCTATTTATTTTATATGTGAATAATAATAATAATAATGTCTATTCCTGTCATCTGCGTATGTTCCCATACACAGACGAAATTCGTCTCTGCATTTAACCCAACCACCTACCAGGTGGTGCAGTGAGCAGCCCGAAAGCGCCCGGGGAGCTGGAGAAATAGGTGTGCACTCATAGACACCCCAAGCTGGGTAGTGGCCGGGGCGCGAACCCGCGACCTTCGGATCCGTAGTCAAAAGCCCTGCCACTAGACCATCTTGGCTCCTATGACTTGGTAAATGTGTCAGGACTCCTTAAATGTATACTTTTTGCTGATGATACCACATTTTTCTGTTTAGGTGAAGATATAGAACAAATGTTGGAATTGATAAAGACAGAATTTACCAAAATACAAACTTGGTTTAAAATCAATAAATTATCATTAAATCTAGAAAAAACTAATTACATGATATTCAGTAATAAAAAGAAAACTGTTGATGTTCCACTCAAAATTGAGGGTGTTGAGATTTGTAGAGTGAGTGAGGTGAAGTTTTTGGGTGTTATTATTGATGACAAACTGACATGGAAACAACACATAAATTCTGTAAGAATAAAAATAGCTAAATCGATTGCAGTACTGTACAAGGTCAGAGACCTATTGAATGATAAAGCTCTGTATTTGTTGTATAACACAATCATTGTTCCACACTTAATCTATTGTATTGATGTTTGGGGGAAAGCGTGTAAAACAATCACAAAGCCTATTTTTGTATTACAGAAAAGAGCTGTAAGAATTATCACTAGAAAACATTACTGTCATCCATCCAGTACATTATTTTATCAACTGAAATTATTGAAGTTCCATGATTTGGTTGATTATAATATTTTATCAATTATGTATAGGGCTCAGAATAACGAATTACCTTTAAATATCCAAATGAATTTTGTTAAAAGACAAAGTTGTTATAATCTTAAGGGGACAGAGATGTTTGTAAAACCACAATTCCGAACTAGTTTGAAGGGACGTTCTACCTCAATCCAGGGAATTAGATTATGGAATGGCTTGGAGAATGTAGTTAAAAATGCCAAGTCACTGTTTACATTTAAGAAAATGATCAAAAGGAATTTGTTGAAAAAATATATATGAATTAGCATAATGTGTATTGTATCAATTATTAGTTATGTATTAGTATTAGTATTAGAAAATTAAAAAGAGTTGGTCATTTTGTACTGCTGGTGAAATATTATTATTGTTTAAAGGTGGGGTATGTAACATTGTAATGTAGTCTGTAACTTTTCTAACAATATATTTTTAACATATTTCTTCACTCTGTCACTATCTATTGACAGACTGAGGTTAGACAAAGTAATCTCGAAAAAAACTATAGTCCCCTTGCTTCTCTATCAGCATTTAGAGTGACCCGGACAATGACCAGCCAATAAAAACAGAGTTGTTTGTCACGCCCCAACCCACGCCCCCACCTGTCCCAGCCGCAGCTCGTTCTCATTCAAAGGATTGCAAAGCGATGCAGGACTGTTTTTTATGTGACACAAAATGTATTAAATATCCCTTCTTTATCCCAGAGCTGGACTTTTATTTAGTTTTTTTGCCAAAAGTCAAGTGATCGCTTCATCCTTCACTGACAGGAATGAGGAAATGGATTTGTCACGACTCACGAGCGAATTAAAACATGTCCAACGTTGCTTCGTGAACCTCTGCTGATTTCTTCTGGTTTTTGTGTTGTTGGATGAGTGATTCATGGTTTTATTATATTTTTTAAACAGTTATATTATCATATAAACACAGAACTTCGGAGCGCAGAGACAGGACATGTACTGGGGGCGGAGCATTCCAGACATTCCAGACCAGCGCTGACAGACATGAGGAAGTCACGAGCGAATTAAATCATGGCCAAGACATGTACTGGGGGCGGAGCATTCCAGACATTCCAGACCAGCGCTGACAGACATGAGGAAGTCACGAGCGAATTAAATCATGGCCAAACGTTGCTTCGTGAACCTCTGATGATTTCTGCTGGATTTTGTGTTGTAGGACTAGCGCTCCATGGTTTTATTTTATTTTATTAGAAGGTTTTATTAACATAAACACAGAATATTGCAGCGGCTCTGAGCAGACAGCAGCAGGGGGCGGAGCAGATCCCAAGTTCACCAGAAGCACGGACTGTGCCATATATGGCTCTGAGGGGAGGGAGCAGAATGCTTTTCTGCGCTGAAAATATTTCTGTCCCAGAGTGTTCAAAAATCGCAGACCATACCTTTAATCTGATTGTTTGAAAAAAGGGGCAGATATAATAAGATTTATTCTTCTTTCTGCTACCTTTCTTTTTTTTTTACATTGTGTACATATCATTAATGGGATTGTCTTGTATTGTGTTTCTTTTGTAAAAAAAAATGAACAAATTTAATAAACATTTAAACATTTAAACAATATTTGAGTCAAAAACCTCACTGCTATCTCTCCAAGACATTTCCAAACCTCCACTGGTATGTCATCAGATCCTACTGCCTTTCCCTTCTTCATTCTTTTCAGAGCTTTCCGGACTTCACCCACACTAATCTTTCCCACTTCCTGGTCCACAGTTTCTATGACCTCCACTCTTCTTTCTCTTTCATTCTCTTCATTCATTAGCTCCTCAAAGTAATCCTTCCATCTTCCCATCACACTCTCCTCACTTGTTAGAACATTCCCATTCCCATCTTTAATAAGCCTAACCTGCTGCACATCCTTTCCAGCCTGATCCCTCTGTCTTGCCAATCGGTACAAGTCCTTCTCACCCTCTTTAGTGTCCAGTCTCCCATATAACTCATTGTACGCCCTCTGCTTTGCCTTAGCTACTTCCCTCTTTGCTCTATGTCCCATCTCCTTATATTCCTGTCTCCTCTCTTCAGTCCTCTCACTGTCATATTTCTTCTTGGCTAATCTCTTTCTTTGAATGGCGTCCTGCACTTCACTATTCCACCACCAGGTTTCCTTATCATCCATTCTCTGTCCAGATGACACACCAAGTACCTTCCTACCTGTCTCTCTAATTACTGTTGCTGTAGTAGCCCAGTCACTTGGAAGCTCTTTCTTACCACCCAGAGCCTTTAACAGCTCGTCTCTGAATTTCTCACAACATTCTTCCTTCTTCAGCTTCCACCATTTGGTCTTCTTCTCTGATTTTACTCTTTTTCTCTTCTTCACAACAACAGTCATTCTACACACAACCATCCGATGCTGTCTGGCCACGCTCTCCCCTGCTACAACCTTACAGTCTCCAATCTCCCTCAGGTTTCCTCTTCTACACAGAATGTAGTCGACCTGCGTACTTCTTCCTCCACTCTTATAGGTCACTCCATTCTCTTGGCAAAATCCACCACCATCTGTCCTTCCTGGTTTCTTTCCTTGACACCAAACCTACCCATCACTTCCTTATCCCCTCTGTTTCCTTCACCAACATGTCCTTTCAGGTCTGCTCCAATCACCACTCTTTCCTCCCTGGGAATACTTCATCTACTATCACTTCATCCAGATCTTTCCAAAATGTATATTTCTCCTCCCCATCACATCCAACCTGTGGAGCATAACCACTGACTATGTTTAGCATCAGACCTTCTACTTCTACCTTCAGACACATCACCCTATCTGACACTCTCTTCACCTCTACTACATTCTTTGCCAACTCCTTCAGGACCACCCCTACTCCATTTCTCTTTCTATCCACACCATGGTAAAACAGTTTGAACCCTGCTCCAATGCTGCGAGCCTTGCTGCCCTTCCACTTGGTCTCTTGGACACATAAAACATCTACCTTTCTTCTCTGCATCATGTCAGCCAGCTCTCTACCTTTGCCTGTCATTGTCCCCACATTTAGAGTTGCAACCCTCAGTCCTACATTCTTCACTTTCCTCCTCTCCCTCTGTCTCCTGACACATTTCCCTCCTCTGGAAAAAGTGGAAGAACATTTGCTAAAAAGAAGTATAGTAGCTAAAAGCTAAAAGAAACATGGGAAGACTAAATAAAGCAAGTATGCTGATAGGCTGATTTCAAAGTGAACAGTTTTTGAAGGAATTTTAAACCACAAAAAGTATTTTGATGGAGACCCTGATGCATGCTCAATAATCCAGGTAGAAAAATCTAAAAAAATCTAAGTCTGGTCCTCTGGACATTCAAAAAACAAAAAAAAACAAAAAAAAGCAAAAAAAAATGTAGAGACAATTTTTTTGCTTTGTTTTATTATTATTATTATTTTTAATGACCAGAGGACCAGACTTAGCTTTTTTAGATTTTGATGGAGACTTTCATTTTCAAAAAGTTAAAATTTACAAAGTATTAAAGTTACAAGAACAAAGGAGCACACTATTTCTAATTACACTGAACAATTTGAGACAGAATGGTCAAAAATAAAAAGAAAGCAGTTTGGCTTAAAACAATCATGCAGTGTACAATGAAACTAAATATAAAATGAAACTACGAACTGTCCCGTGGGATGGATGTAGTGATCTTTAATGGCACAAACTGCAACTTGCAGCCAACAAAAACCTCTGCAGCATGCTCTACAAAGTTGACACAAAACTGATCATGCTGAAAACTTGTTTATGGTTTTTGTTTAGTCATTTTGTTTGCAGAAACAGGTAGAGAAACACGCCAAGTTTGCTAATGGCATGTCAAAGGACTAATGATGTCCTTTTTAAAATAGATGTTACAAAATTCATGAAAGTATCCCAAAAAAAAAACATCAAGTCAAACGTTCATAGGTCTAAACATTTCTTTAAACACAAGTTGGGCTCCTAAAGGCAGACAGACTACAACCTAAATGAAGCCAAGAAGGTGACTCATTGGCTCTGTGGCTTGCTAATTGATTGAATCAAGGTGTGCAGCAGTGTGTGTGTGTGTGTGTGTNGGGGGGGGGTGTCTGTATGTACAGAAGGCTGAGTGTGTGTCTGGAGGTTCCTGCACATATCACAGGGTCATAGAGGAAAGATGCTCCTCGGTTACCTTGTTATTTATTGTGTAATGATGTTCTTGCAGAAGCATTAAGCTGGATTGTGATGTCTTTCTGTTCCAGTGTTCGGCTCAGTGTGGACTGGGACAGCAGATGAGGACGGTGACATGTCTGTCTTACACTGGACAGCCATCAAACGAGTGTGCAGAGTCCCTCCGGCCTGCCATGATGCAGCAGTGTGAAAGCAAGTGTGACGTCACCCCAGTCTCCAGTGGGGATGGTAAGATAACAAGAAAAAAAGTCTCTGTCCAAAGAAGACCTGAGGAAAAAGTCTGATTGTTGCCGTAGTTTGTGGACTGTTTCTAACTGAATGTGTAAAAGGTTATAAACTATCTCGGTCTTCAGATTCACAGTACTGCTGTGACGTAAACACACCTCTCCACGTTTCCAGCAACATTAATCTTTCCAGTGATGTTGGCTCTGAGTCAACTCAACCCTTGACATACACTTACACATGATGGATGGCCATTCAGTTGCATGAAGTGGGGTCTTTTGATGAGACTGAATGGAAAACGTGAGCAGTGTTCACAGGCTGGCTAATGGGATTAGCTGCAGGCTAATTGTTCCTTCATGGACAGCAGTGATGCAATGTCTGAAAACATTTGGCTTTGTGGAGGTAGGAGACAGAGCCTAATATGGGAAGACACTCTGATCGTGATAAGGCACAGCCTGTCCAGCATCCAGCAAGGAGTTTGAAAGTGTGTGTGTGTGTGTGTGTATGAGAGTGAAAGTGAGACAGAGGGAGAGATCGCAACCAATGGCAGTCAGCCCAGTGTGCAGGGTGAGCAGGGCCAGGATCTGTCGAAATCTTGCATCCAAGTATAGTTGCAGAGTTTCAGTCCTACTGAGCAACAGTAAGCTGCTCCTGTTTCTTTGTAGCAGGCAAATGTGAGTTTATTTGTCCCGACCAGAGTCCTTTTATTACATACAATTAGGATTCGAGGCCTGGAAATCCAGGAATGGACAAGTATCGTCCATCAAAGAAATCATCTTACGATGAAAAAAGATGGTTATGGACATTTTGATCAAACCTTCTAGATGGTGTTGTGCAATTTTAAATGAAAGCACTCTGCTTTATCCAGACACCAGCCTCTCGTGTTGGGTCCCTGTTTTTGCTTCACCGTTCTGTCTGCAGTGGAGGGGAATTAGAAATATCCTCCGTCTGTCCAGCTGTACATGTTGTGAGCTTGATATCTTGAAAGATAAGTGAGGTAATGACTTATTTGCGAAAACTAGGCTTTCTAGTTTTTATATTGCCTAAAATGACAATTTCCTCAAATGATTGTGGTTGCCGAAGATTAATCTATAGGGGGCCAAGGCCACCATTCCCCCCACCCCCGCTCGGACAAGAAAAAATAAATACCTCTGTTTCTACCCTCTTGAATATTTTGCACCAAAACTTTTTTTAATTTAGATTTTCTGCTCAATTTCTCAGATGTCATCACGTTTTTTTTTAAAAGTCTCCAATTCATTTAAATCATGTGTGCTGAAATAGAAAAACATCTTAAATAATAATGTCACATTTTTGTCATCTGTGTATGTTTCCATACAAGACGAAATTTGACTCTGCATTTAACCCAATCACCACCAGGTGGGGCAGTGGGCAGCTATAGAAAGAGCGCCTGGGAGCAATGGGGATGAGGTGTGCTGCTCAAACACACCACAAGTTATGCCGTTACTGGGGTTCGAACCTGGGTCCTTCGGGTCCCAAGTCAGTTTCCCTGCCACTACACCACTGTATGCAGGATAGTTATGAGACAGAGATATGAATTGTCGTTCCATTTAATTGTTTCTCATAAAACTCACTTTTTATCAGCCTGACTAAAATAAGTTGGTTGTACAAAGAGACAAATCATGGGGTTTCATACTGGTCAGGTCTAATGCTACGTTCACACCGAACGCGTTTTGAGCGGCCAAAAAGCGCGAAGCGTCTCAAGGTGGACGCCCTCGACGCACTGGTGTTCATACCGGAATGAGAAGCAGCAGCAGCGGTGGTGGCGGGGTGTGGGAGGAGTTCACAATTCAAAACTTACCCGATATCCCGACTTCCTCACTGACACTCCGCCAGGCAAGGTCCTTTTTCTTTCTCCTTTCTTGAACTCCTCCATACTTGAACACGAATTTGCGGGTTGTTTCTGTGTCTCACAAACAATACGTCACACTTGCGCAACATCCGTCCCCTCGTCACCGCGTGACATAGCCGACTCTCCCCGATTGGTTGTCAACACGCGTTGAGCGGCAAGAGTTCAGCTTTTTCAATTCGAGCGGCGGCGGCTGCCGCGGGCACCGCATGCATGGAAAACGCTCTGCCGCCCCTTCCGCGCCACTCAAAACGGACGTGACGCGACGCACAACCCCTAGAGGCGCGTCCCCCTCCCCCATTGACTTTGCATGTAAACCGGCCGCTCCTGCAGCTCACAACGCGTTCGGTGTGAACGTAGCATTAGAAGGTTAGACATGTTGTACGGCTGAACAAAATGTTTTCCTAGAAATTATCCCTCCGTAACCAAACTTTGTTCCTTATTTCCACAGAATGCAAAGATGTAAACAAGGTGGCTTACTGCCCGCTGGTTTTGAAGTTCAAGTTCTGTAGCCGAGCGTACTTCAGACAGATGTGCTGCAAGACCTGCCAGGGCCTGTGAACAAGACGATCACAAGACGGATCCAAAAGGCACTGAGGGGGTGAGAATAAGAAACTGGGGCAGGCTGGTTGAAGGAATAACAAAAGAGACTTCCTGTTTATGGACTGGATCATCTTGCCCTTCATTATGGTGAAACCTTAACCACTGCTCATCCCATAATGCTGGCACAAACGTCAAGTTTTTGTTTTTATTTTCACTTCTATGAAGTGGAACTCAGAAGATTACTCTTTAACGATGTTATTTTTATTATTATAATAATAATTAGCGATAACATTGGTAGTCATCATCTGTATGCGTTCACTATAAATCCAAAGAGCTGGACACATCAGGAAAAGAAGATCTTCCCAGAAGATGGCACACTTATCTCCTGTCTTTGGGACATTTCTTACAGTACAACTGCCCATCTGACATGTGGCTTTATTGTACCTTTTTAAGTAAAAACTTTACCAATTCACAGCCAAAATACAGTGGAGAGGTCGTATACCGTTTGATAACTGTACACTTCATAACAGAGCAGCATTTTGTCCACAGATGCTTCTGTCAGATGATCCTAACCTCCTCATATTTACCGACATCAAAAATGTGGGTGGGATAAGTGAAGCAGTCACACCCGTCTCCACCCTCATCTGCCCCACTCTGAGCCCTTGAGCAAGGCCCTCAACCCCCACCATCTGCTCCCCCGGGAACTCTAGATGGCAGCTCTCTGCTCCACACAGAGGGCTGTGGTAGCTCAGTGGTCTGTGGTGGTTGTTGGGAAGGGCATCCGGCGTAAAAAACAATTGCCAAGTCTTCGTGCGACTAGTTTGCTGTGGCGACCCCTGACGAAGTGAGAAGCCAAAAGAAGAAGAAAGAAAAAAGAAAATGGTGCTACTTTAAGACAAAAAAACAACTATTTGACTCTTTTCTATTACCCTGTATGGGTGTATCAGTTCCTAAGTGTGAGGCATCATTTGCCAATGCAAGAGTTGGGGGTTCGAATCCACCAGCAGTCACATCCTGAAGAGCGCCTGTGCAAGACACTGAACCCCTCATTGCCTCTGATGTGTGTCCATCAGTGCATGCATGTGATCTAAAGCATTGATTGTTCTTTGTACTGTATAGATCTAGTAGAGTATGAATGGATAAATGAGGACACAGATTATGTTGTAAAGAGCTTTGAGTATCTTGATAAGATAGAAAGGTGCTATACAAGTATACAGTACTGTAGTTCATTTACCATTTACATGAATGTTCGTACGGTCTAAAAAACTTGGTGCTCAAACAAAATAATGCCAGAGCTCTGCTTTTTAAAGCTTCCAGTTGTGGAGATTTTATTTCCCTTCTGAAGAATTCTTTTTTTTTTCTTCTTCTTCTAGGAAGCAACCTCTTCATTAAAATCACCACACAGTTATAATCTTTTTAATTGTTTATGATGATGTGGTTTTATTTTCTCATCAAGAGTTCAAGGAATGGCTCAACTATTTTGTTAAATGTTCTTGTTGGTATTTTGTGAATATTTGAACATGAAATATAAAACCAGAGTCGGACAACAATTCTGCTTGTGATTCATCCATTTATCATCTTTACTCGCTTCTTCCTTTCTGGGTCACTGGGGTCAATGTGTATGTACGGAATGTGATACAGCACCTCTGAATTTCAATAAAAAAAAATATATTCTGATGTAATATTGTACATTTTAGACTTACTTTGTGGTGTGTTCCAACTTAAAATTGATGTACTTGTGATTTTGGCAGTTTTGAAGCAACATTGTGCTTAATGGCTACCAATAGTTATTAGCTGATCAGTCAGCGAGCATGCATCATGAAGGAAAGGGCAGAAGTCTTTGTCCATGCAAGGTTAATAGCTAGCTAAACAAGGGCCAGTTGTTTGTTGTTTTTCAAACTTATACAAAGTTTCTTTCTCAAAAACAATGTTCTGGTAGGAAAAATGCTTTCATCCATTTTCTTTACTCACTTCGTCCATTCTGGATCTCATTCTTGAGGGAGTGGTGGAGCAGAGGCTAGAGAAGATGGGCCTGTGATCAGAAAGTCATAGGTACAAATCCCGGCTGGGATTTGATCCAGCAACCTTCAGGCTGACAGGTGACAGCTCTACCAACTGAGCAACCGTGCTGCATGAAAATAATTTTCTGGTAATTAAGTTATTTTTTCTGGTAGATTTCCCACATGCTGAATAAGCTCATTTTAGGTACCGGTTGTTTATTTCCACAAGATTACTCAGCGTGCAGGTTGACCTGGTTCAAGTCCCGGCTGGGGGCCTTTCTGGGAGAAGTGTGCATGTTCTCTCTGTGCATGTGTGGGTTTACTCCTGCACTCCGGTTTCCTCGCACAGTCCAAAAACATGCATGTTAGACTGATTGATAACTCTTAAGTGAGAGAGTGAATGGTTGTTTGTCTCTATGTGTCCCTGTGATGGACTGGAGACCTGTCCAGGGTGTCCCCACCCCTCGCACAGTGATTGCGTGACATGGGCACCAGTGACCCCACGGCCTGAAAAGGAAGAAGCAGGTAAAAATCATGGATGGATGGATACAATTTTTTTTTTTTTACAGTCACAGACAAGCTGATCCATGCACAGCAGATGATTTGTGCACATGTATTTGACGGTTGGTACATGCAGAAAATTCCTACATGGGCAACTTGAAATGTGTACATTTGAAAAACTGTTTATGCATTTGTGAATCTTATTGTGCGCTTGTGTGATTAATACAGAGACCAATTAATGTTCATAGTAGTGCTACCTTGTGTTTATCCAATTAACATACATTATTTGAACCATATGAATTTATTTCTATATGGAGAGAAGATTCACTTTGAAATTGGGACAGCTAGGACACTAGCACTAGAAGAACAATGAGTTACTCAGCCATAGAAATGTTTTACTTATTAAGAGTCAGAGTCAGAGAGAATTTATTGTCATTTGCACCGCATGTAGTACATGTGTTGAAAACGAGATTATGTACACAGGGTCCCAGTTACATCCAACAACAAATGCAAGAGAAATACAATAATAACATCTAGGATTAACTAAGAGAGACATCACATCAGCTAGTAATACACTAAGCCCTAATGTAGTAGAAAAACATCATTATAAACAGCAGCACGAACATGAGCAGATGGTCACAGATGAACGCAGCAACAAGAAACAGATCAGTACAGTATCAGTATGATGTGACATTTTGCAGTGTTTATTCTTATTATTTATTTATTCATGAGTCTGACAGCCTCAGGGTAGAAGCTGTTTCTCAGTCTAGTGGTTCTACATTTGATGCTCCTCAACCTCCGTCCCGAGGGGAGTGGTGCAAAGAGTGAGTGTGCTGGGTGAGTGAGGTCTTTCATGATGCAGGTGGCTCTTTTTCTGCATCTGGAGGTGTAAATGTCTGTGATGGTGGGGAGACTGACTCCCACAGACTTCTGTGCAGCCTTCACCACCATTAAGAGTGCAGACATGAGTATGAACGTTCTTGTTTAGTGCAGACATCTGTTTTATGAACAGAGACTAGTAGGCAAAGCTGTGGGAAATGGGAGTGCTGTGGGTATAAGAGCACCACCTTGTGGAAGACAATCAAAAATAAAGAATTAAAGATGAATTATTGAATGATTAATTTATTTTGAAACACATATTCACGTCTCATGTAAATTTATAATAGTCATTTTTGTGGTGATCTAATATTCATGGGAATTGGGTTTCTGTTTGGAGTAGTTCTCACTTTACGTGATACATCAGCTGATGCTAGTTGGTGACTCAAAAGTAAGAGAAAGACAAATTTTGTTGTTAAAGTCTGTTTGGAAGCAAGCGAGTGAGTTATGGGGACTGGTTTTGCTCAACTGGTTTCTAAAAATAAAAGCTTATTTTTGTGTACACACTTTTAAAAAGCAGTTTGATGGTTTAGTGTCCTTGTGATCCTGAGGTTTCCCTTTTGAGCTCAGATTGCTACACAAAGGGTAAAACAGGTGCCAAGTCTTTCATGCGAGTTCACTCATTGTGAAGGAGCAGCCGAAAGAAGAAAGAAGTTTTTTTAGACCTACACGTTTTCTGTCAGAAGAGAGCTGGCCTGTTGGACAAAAGGCCTTGTTTTTGTATTGCAAGTGGAAGATTTCTGAATGTGTTCAGTTATCTTTATTGTTTTGGATGTCTTTAATGTGTTAACGCTTGTTTTCAGTTGCTGTTTGCAGGATTAACATTTTAGTTTGAGCATCTTACTTGATTTTCACCTGTGAGATTTAGTGGTTTGTTCAAATTCAGTGTCACCTTTCAGTCCAGTCTTTTTAAGCCAAGTTAAATCTTGTAAAAACTGAAAGAAAAAAAAAAAATCAATGTTTTTCTCATAACACAACATATTTATACTTCACAAGAGCCCAGATTTTGTGTCCATTTTATCACCGAATGAAAAGATGAGCTGATTGGTGCTTTCAGCCCACTTGCACTTTCTTCCGTGAAGTGCTGTGTTTGCCTCCCAGCTTCCTCCAGCTAGACTCCAAGGGTTCTGGTGCTGTCAAAGTGGGTCAGGAACGATGTACTTATCTCTTTTGTTAAACGCTAATGGTTTGTCGTTGTTTATACCTCACATTGGGAACTTCACTGATAAAAGTATATTGTTTTTTTGTGCAACCTCCCAAAATGGACACTCACAGATGAAATGGTTGCTGGTGTGGTTTTTATTCAAGAAGTTTACAACCTGATTTTTATTGTATTCCTTTGTTATCACCTTCTGCATGACAAGTGTGAACACATTTTGATTTGTTACATAATCTTGAGCGGGGCACTCGGGGTGCGGTGTAGCATCTGAAACCAGTTTATTCAAATGGACTTGTGTATCGATGTGAGAGGAAGAGCCTTTGGAAGCAAACTGGCTGTGAACTCTCAGATGTTTGAATGTCAAGTTGTTTGTAACTGTGTCTATAGTGCAAAAAGTATGAAAAGCAGTGTGTGATTAATTGCATTTATTTTATATCAGTATTATGGCTGGTGAACTGTTACTAGTTTTTTATGTTAATTATGCGCTAATTTATTGTTGTGACATGTGTACATTTATTACACTGTATGCAAACTGAAATCTAGAGGGTAGTTGAAAAAAAAAAATGCAGTGATTCACCAACATGTTTTAAAGGTAGATCCAATAAAAAAAGAGCAGCTTTTTCACAGACTGTGTTTAAAGTTTCATTTTCTTTTACTGCATGCCAAAATGTAAAAAAAAACAAGAACCTTTACCAAGATTTCATGAATTGTTTGGCAACTTGAACCATTGAGGGTTGAATTGGAATTGTCTGTGCTAGTTCATCCCATTCTCCCAGGCGATAGATAGGACAGACAGACAGAGACAGACAGACCTAACCTCAATGAACAGAATCTGGTGCTCACTGAACTTCGCTGATGAGAGAAGGCCAATTTCAAGGAATGGCCCTGAATGGACATGATCACCCTGACTTGGAGTGCGTCCTCTGCTCCACCACCTTCTCCACAGAGTCAAGGCCCAGTCCCAGCACAGAGCCTGCCTTCTTAATGAGACGATTCATCCTCAGGGTGTCCCTCTTCTCAGTGATGACCCCCCCAAACACACAACACCAAAAAAAGAAGAAAAAAAAAAGAGAAAAGTACACTGGACACAATGGACTGCCTCTCAGCGAGCAGGTCCCTGGTTCAAATCCCGGTCCGGAGGCCTTTCTGGGTGGAGTTTGCATGTTCTCCCCCTGCATGTGTGTTTTTTCTCCAGGCACTCTGGTTTCCTCCCACAGAACAAAAACATGCATGTTAGGCTGATTGGTGACTCTAAATTGTCTCTAGGTGTGAGTGAGAGAGTGGATGGTTGGTTGTCACATTTGTCTCTATGTGTCCCTGTGATGGACTTGCGACCCAAGGTGTACCCCGCCCCTCGCACAGTGATTGCTGGATATGGGCACCGGCGACCCCCATGACCCAAAATAGAAGCGAGTAAAAGATAATGGATGGATGGATACACTGGACTGGAAGAACATATGCAATGACTTAGAGAAGAGCCTGAAAGCAGCCAGTCTTCTGAGAAAGTACATCCTGCTCTGCCACTTCTTGTACACAACATCCGTATTTGCAGTCCAACTCAGCCTGTTGTCCAGCTGTAGCCCCAGATCCTTATAGGCTGAGACCACCTCAACCTCCAATCCATCAATAATGATGGGCTGCTGAAGCGGTGGTGCTCTGCGGAAATCCAGCACTACCTCTTTGGTTTTAGTGGAATTCAGCAAAAAAGCTTGTTCTGATGGAAGCACCCATCAAAGTCCTTCAACAGGCCCCTGTACTCCCCCTCTTCACCCTTCCTAACACATAATTGCAATGTCATCAGAGAATCAGAGAAGGTTGGGATTGATTGTATTAAAAACGCCAGAGAAGTCAAAGAATAACATCATCACCATACACCTACCCACATTAAGGTAAGTGAGGGCATGATGTAAGAGGTAGAGAACAGCATCCTCCACACCAACCTTCTTGTAAGTAAATTGAAGAAGGTCTCTCACCGCCAACGCTTGAGGATGAATAAGCTGAAGGACCAGTCGCTCCAGTATTTATCACATGTGATGTGAGTGCAACTGGCCTGTAGTCATTAAGCTCCCAGGCTTAGACCTTCTTTGGGACTGGAAAGATGCAGGGCATTTTCCACTGTGAAGGAACTCTCCCCAGACTCAAGTTGAATACAGGTATCTGCTTTAAGGGTTCGCCCAACTCCCCAGCACAGGCTTTCAAGAGACTCGAGCTGACCTGATCTGGATCTGCAGCCTTTTTCGAATCAAGACGTCATAGCTCCCTAGTCACCTGGTCCACAGTGATGGATGGAGGAGTTGAGGTGGCGGGCACCTCTAAGAGTGGAAGAGAGGCATATTGAAGAGGAACGGTGATGATCAGAGGAGGCCAGTGGGGGTGAGCAGCTGGTCATTGGGGGACTGAACTGGTTGAAAAACGTGTTCAGTTTCTCAGCTCTCTGGAGGTTCATACAGCCTAGCCCATTCCACCCCTGCTGCTACAACCAGTTAGTTTTCATGCCGCCATTCTAGACTCCACGCATGTTATTATCCTCCAGCTTCTTTTCACTTCTTTTGCTATGTCTCCATAGCCTCCTTCAGGCAAATTCTCAATTCGATTTGCACCTCTGCTCCGAAATACCTTTTTCTTCTTATTAAGAACTTCCTTCACTCCAGCATTGATCCATGGTTTGTTGTTGGCAAAGCACTTCACTGCTTTAACAGGCACCACAAGTGCTGGTGAAGATTCTCAGTCATCCAGGACATGATAAAATCAAAAAAGGCGTTCAATACAGAAACAACTGGACTTTATTTGTAACAGAAGATGTTTCACTTCTCATCCAAGGCACCACAAGGTCCACACAAAAGTTCAAATAGTCTGTCATACACCCCACAGCCCCCTCAAGGTCCTTCCCAGTTCCAGTCTTTGGTGGCAAAACAATTTTGGGGAGTGCAGTGGTTCCCAACCTAGGGGGCCCGACCCCCATGTGGGGGGCACTAGAGAACACAAGGGCGCAAATACTGTATGTCTGCTTAGACGTTGTAAAAATAATAATTATTATTGTCTGTGTAACAACTTTAGAAAATGGGCTTTTATTTATAATTAGGTTAGGGCGTTTGACTTGGGACCCGAAGGACGCGGGTTCGCGTCCCGGCCACTACACATCTTGGGGTGTCTATGAGTGCACACCTATTTCTCCAGCTCCCCGAGCGCCTTCTATGGCTGCTCACTGCACCGCCTGGTAGGTGGTTGGGTTAAATGCAGAGACGAATTTCGTCTGTGTATGGGAAACATACGCAGATGACAAGATTAGACAATTATTATTATTATTATTATAATGCTTGAAATGTCACCATATCCTGATTAACACTGAATAACCCTCATTTTGGTTACGTTTTAAGCATTTTCTTTAACATATTATGTTAGAAACTAAAATATAGACTGTCATTTTAAGATAGCTTTTTATGACGTCATCCTGTGCGCAGTCTGGATCTCAGTTGGCAGGAAGAGATCTTGACAAAACTACAATATTTTTAAAAGACTTTTTAATATTACTCTGTTTTTAAAGAAAAGTTATTAGAGTAATTCTTAAATCAGTGTTCTGGTTTCTGTTGTACAACTACCAGTTTACTTTTACAAATAAAAGTTTGTAACTATTTTTTATTTTATTTACATTACTATTACTTTTAATATTAATTATATTTATTTTATTCTTTTATCAATTTGATGAAGAGATCAATGGCAGCCCTCCCTGGGCTGCCACCTTACCGTGGTGGAGGGGTTTGAGTGTCCCAATGATCCTAGGAGCTATGCTGTCAGGGGCTTTATGCCCCTAGTAGGGTCACCCAAGGCAGACAGGTCCTAGGTGAGGGACGAGACAAAGCGCAGCCCACAAGACCCCTTATGATGAGTAATATAAATGGAAACAATGTTCCCTCGCCCGGACGCGGGTCACCGGGGCCCCACTCTGGAGCCAGGCCCGGAGGAGGGGCACGTTGGCGAGCGCCTGGTGGCCGGGCTTTCACCCATGGAGCTCGGCCGGGCACAGCCCGAAGAGGAGACGTGGGTCCCCCTTCCCATGGGCTCACCACCTGTGGGAGGGGCCAAAGGGGTCGGGTGCATTGTGGAATGGGTGGTGGCCGAGGGCGGGGACCCTGGCGGTCTGATCCTCGGCTACAGAAGCTGGCCATTGGGACATGGAATGTCACCTCTCTGGTGGGGAAGGAGCCTGAGCTAGTGTGTGAGGTTGAGAGGTTCCGGCTAGAAATAGTCGGACTCACCTCAACGCATGGCTCTGGCTCTGGAACCAGTTTCCTTGAGAGGGGTTGGACACTCTTCCACTCTGGAGTTGCCCCTGGTGAGAGGCGCCGAGCAGGAGTGGGCATACTTGTTGCCCCCCATCTTGGTGCCTGTACGTTGGGGTTCACCCCGGTGAACGAGAGGGTAGCCTCCCTTCGCCTACGTGTGGGGGGACGGGCTCTGACTGTTGTTTGTGCCTATGCGCCAAACGGCAGCGCAGATTACCCACCCTTTTTGGAGTCCTTGGAGGGGGTATTGGAGGGTGCGCCTCCTGGGGACTCCCTTGTTCTGCTGGGGGACTTCAACGCTCACGTGGGCAATGACAGTGAGACCTGGAGGGGTGTGGTTGGGAGGAACGGCCCCCCTGATCTGAACCCGAGTGGTGTTCTGTTGTTGGACTTCTGTGCTCGTCATGGATTGTCCATAACGAACACCATGTTCAGGCATAAGGGTGTCCATATGTGCTCTTGGCACCAGGACACCCTAGGTCGTAGTTCAATGATCGACTTTGTTGTCGTCTCATCTGATCTGCGGCCGCATGTCCTGGACACTCGGGTGAAGAGAGGGGCGGAGCTGTCAACTGACCACTACCTGGTGGTGAGTTGGCTCCGATGGTGGGGGAGGATGCCGGTCAGACCTGGCAGACCCAAACGTATTGTGAGGGTCTGCTGGGAACGTCTGGCAGAGTCTCCCGTAAGACGGAGCTTTAACTCCCACCTCCGGGAGAGCTTTGAACACGTTCCGAGGGAGGCGGGGGACATTGAGCCCGAGTGGGCCATGTTTCGCGCCTCTATTGTCGAGGCAGCTTATCGGAGTTGTGGCCGCAAGGTTGTTGGTGCCTGTCGTGGTGGCAACCCTCGAACCCGGTGGTGGACACCGGCGGTGAGGGATGCTGTCAAGCTGAAGAAGGAGTCCTATTGGGCCTTTTTGGCCTGTGGGACCCCGGAAGCAGCAGATAGGTACCGGCAGTCCAAGCGGCATGCGGCTCGGGTGGTTGCTGAGGCAAAAACTCGGGCGTGGGAGGAGTTCGGAGAGGCCATGGAGAATGACTTCCGTACGGCTTCGAGGCGATTCTGGTCCACCATCCGGCGTCTCAGGGGGGGAAAGCGGTACGCGACCAACACCATTTATGGTGGGGATGGCGTGCTGTTGACCTCAACTCGGGATGTTGTGAGTCGGTGGGCGGAATACTTCGAAGACCTCCTCAATCCTACTGGCACGTCTTCCACTGAGGAAGCGGAGCCTGGGGACTTTGGGTCGGGCTCTCCAATCTCTGGTGCTGAGGTCGCCGAGGTGGTTAAAAAGCTCCGCGGTGGCAAGGCTCCGGGGGTGGATGAGATTCGTCCTGAGTTCCTTAGGGCTCTGGATGTTGTGGGGTTGTGTTGGCTTACGCGACTCTGCAATATCGCGTGGACATCGGGGGCAGTTCCCTTGGATTGGCAGACTGGGGTGGTGGTTCCCCTATTCAAAAAGGGGGACCGTAGGGTGTGTTCCAACTATAGAGGGATCACACTCTTAAGCCTCCCTGGTAAGGTCTATTCAGGGGTTCTGGAGAGGAGGGTCCGTCGGATAGTCGAACCTCGGATTCAGGAGGAGCAGTGTGGTTTTCGTCCTGGTCGTGGAACACTAGACCAGCTCTACACCCTCAACAGGGTCCTGGAGGGTGCGTGGGAGTTTGCCCAACCAGTTTACATGTGCTTTGTAGACTTGGAAAAGGCATTCGACCGCGTCCCTCGGGGGGTTCTGTGGCGGGTACTCCGGGAGTATGGGGTACCAGGCCCTTTGATATGGGCTGTTAGGTCCCTGTACGACCGGTGTCAGAGCTTGGTCCGCATCGCTGGCAGTAAGTCAGGCTCGTTTCCGGTGAGAGTTGGACTCCGCCAAGGTTGCCCTTTGTCACCGATTCTGTTTATAACTTTTATGGACAGAATTTCTAGGCGCAGCCAAGGTGTTGAGAGGATCCGTTTTGGTGGCCTTAGAATCGCTTCTCTGTTTTTTGCAGATGATGTGGTCCTATTGGCTTCATCAGCTCGTGATCTACAGCTTTCGCTGGAGCGGTTTGCAGCTGAATGTGATGCGGCCGGGATGAGGATCAGTTCCTCCAAATCCGAGGCCATGGTCTTGAGCCGGAAAAGGGTAGCGTGCCCTCTCCGGGTCGGGGAGGAGGTCCTTACCCAAGTGGAGGAGTTTAAGTATCTCGGGATCTTGTTCACGAATGAGGGAAAACTGGAGCGTGAGATCGATAGGCGGATAGGTGCAGCGTCCGCAGTGAAGCGGGCGCTGTACCGGTCTGTCGTGGTGAAGAGAGAGCTGAGTCAAAAGGCAAAGCTCTCAATTTACCGATCGATCTACGTTCCCACCCTCATCTATGGTCATGAGCTTTGGGTTATGACCGAAAGAACAAGATCTCGGATACAAGCGGCTGAAATGAGTTTTCTCCGCAGGGTGGCTGGACTCTCCCTTAGAGATAGGGTGAGAAGCTCAGTCATCCGGGAGGGACTCGGAGTAGAGCCGCTGCTTCTCCACATCGAGAGGAGCCAGTTGAGGTGGCTCGGGCATCTGGTTAGGATGCCTCCTGGACGCCTCCCTGGTGAGGTGTTCCGGGCATGTCCCACCGGGAGGAGACCCAGAGGAAGACCCAGGATACGCTGGAGGGACTATGTTTCTCGGCTGGCCTGGGAACGCCTTGGGATTCCCCCAGAGGAGCTGCTCCAAGTGGCTGGGGAGAGGGAAGTCTGGGCCTCCCTACTTAGGCTGCTACCCCCGCGACCCGACCCCGGATAAGCGGAAGAAAATGGATGGATGGATGGATGAAGAGATTAATCTTAATGAGTCTTTTGGGAGAGGGGAGTTGCGAGGGATTGGGGAGTCTCAGATTGGCTAGGAAGTAAGAAGTGGGGTCTTTGAGGAAAATAGGTTGTACAAAACTATGTACAGTACACAGGGTCCCAGTTACATAAAACAAAAATACAAATAGCTAAGAAACAGAAATAAGATCTAAGATATGAAATAAGAAATACACTAAACTAAGCACTAATAGTACAAAACGATGCGCCAAACAACAGCAGCACGAACATGAGTCTGTGTGAGCAGATGAGGATGAATGAACACAGCAACATGAAACCAGCAGCATCATGGATCAAGTGGCATTACAGTGATTTTTTTCACAATAATTTTCAGTGATAATCCTGACTAGAGATTCATGAGTCCAGCCTCAGGGTAGAAGCTTGTAGCAATAACGAAGGGTGAGATGGAGGAAGAAGGGTGACACCTTTTCCATCTCAACTACAATACATTTGTTTTATTTGTTTTTCATTCATTAAAGTGGGGCATCAGCTGGTCAGTTTACTGAACAACAACAACTTCATAAATATATTCACCCTTTAATGATCAAAATCAGTCACTGAAGTGGAATCTGTTAATTACAGGGAGTTCTATACCAGAACAAATGAATATTCATCTGAATAGAGACCAAAGTTGTCTTTGAAGTTTTATTACAAAAATAATCAAACTAAGAATGAACAACAATTATAAACAAACAACAATAATGAATCAATCAAGGCTTAATTTTCTTAAGGCAAAATTGACTCTGCAGGTATTATTTTGGTTTTTGTACACATGAATTTAGACAAGTTTATAATAAATAGTTTACTTTGGATTTTGGTTGAAAGAAGTTATTTAATGTGATCCGATAGTCATTTATTATCACTGCAAGCCAGGAAATGATTTACCAAGTTGCATCAGCAAAAAAAATAAAAATAAATGGCATAACCAGACCATCATGTCACCAGTTTCTGCTCCTTACCGGGTCAGTGTGGAGATCATCACTCGTCTTTCTGGGGTTCTGCTGGTGGATCAGACCTGGACCACGAAGATGATTCACTGGGAACTCAAAGGTTGCTGAACGTGCGTGCTCCATCCTCCAGCTGTCCAGTGCTAGCCTTGAGCAATGTGCTCCATAGATGCGGAAGGATGGCAGTAGGCTTGACCCTTCTTCCAAATTATTGTTTATTTGTTGGTTGCAGTCTGCTTCCAAAAAAAAAAAATCCTTCTCTGATTCCAGACAATTTGGGTAATAGAAAACGGTCCATTTTTGCATTTTGTTGACTTTTCAAATGTTTACTGAACTTTCAGTAACTTGACTTTTCACTTCCAGATGCAAGGATGTAGACCAGGGGTCACCAACACAGTGCCCGCGGGCACCCGGGTGCCCCCAAGGACCATTTGAGTGCCCGCGGACCTGTTCTAAAAATAGCACAACTCACTACTAAGCTGCATTTAAAATGTCATTTTATTCAGTTGTTAATTCTTTTATTGTATTTATATATATTTTAAAATGTCTATCTTAAGAATATGTTCTTAAAAATATGTTTATTATACTTTTTTTTCAATTTATGCTTTGTTATTTCCGAAGAGTTTATCAAACTGGTGCCCTTTGTATGACTCCGTACCCACGAAGTAGCTCTCAGTTTCGAAAAGGTTGGTGACCCCTGATGTAGACAGAGTTACCTGTTGTTACCACCTTACTTAATTACTTATTCAAACTAGTTCGTCCAGAGTCATGAACCATTTGTTTTTCATAATCTTGTCAGAGTAACATGAAGCTGCTTGGACACCCTGGAAGCCTCTACCTGTATTGTGCCTGCAGCCTTTACATGTATTTGTATTTCTGTAAAGCACTTTGTGACTGTTTCTATGAAGTGTGCTATATAAATAAAATTAACTTACGTACATGGATACTACAATCTTCTCTCTGAGCTCTTCAGACTGCTCTCACCCCTTTACCCTCTGGGCAGCACGGTGGCACAACTGGTAGAGCTGCTGCCTCTCAGTGAGAAGGTTGCCGGTTCAAATCCCGATCCGGGGCCTTTCTGGGTGGAGTTTGCATGTTCTACCCGTGCATGCATGGGTTTCCCGGTTTCCTCCCACAGACCAAAAAACATGCTTGTTAGGCTGATTGGTGACTCTAAATTGACCCTAGGTGTGAGTGTGAGACTGGATGGTTGTTTGGTGTAAGTGAGACAGGTCCCTCTTGTAAATGAGTCCCCGTGACTCAACGAGGCTAGCCTGTATAAATAAAGGTTGAATGAATGAATGAATGAATGAATGAATGCTCCGTTCAGCTTAGAGAACACAACCAGACCAAACTACCAAGAGGCTGTTTGTTCCCTTTCAATAGACTGTCTGATGAAACACTTGAAGACACCTGTGGTACTACGGTAATTACAAGTCAAGTCAACTTTATTAATAAAGCACATTTAAAACAGCAGCTGTTACCAAAGTGCTTATAACATCAATGAGAGTAATTGAATGAAAAAAATAAAATAAAGATAGTACTGAAAATTAATTAATGACAATAAAGGAAATGACATAAAAACACAGAACAAAAAATACTAAATCAACTCACACTGTGAAATGCCAGCGAAAACAAATGTTTTTAGCAGAGACTTGAAAACAGGAAGGGAGGTCAGGTGGTCTGCCTAATGTTAGGGGGCAGGTTGTTCCAAAGTTTTACAAAGTTTTACAAAGTACAAAGTGTTGCCTGTTGCGTGTTTGTTTGTCCAGCACTTTGGTGTGGACTTGTTCCTGTTTAAAGTGCTTTATAAATAAAATGGTATGGTATGGTAAAGTTTGGAGTCCATGACTGAAAATGCCCGATCACCTCTGAGCTCAAAAGGTCAAAAACATAGACTGAAACATGACTATAATGCAAAGATGAATACCGGTAGTCTCTTAAAGGGTACAAACACATCTGTCCATACTGTTTTAGCATATCTTTTTATTTTCACAATTTTTTTGTTTACTCCATCACATACTAAAACAAGAATACATCGTACACTAGACAGTTGCTTTTAACTAAATCACATTTCAAAGAAAAAGTTTGAATGCGTTGTCTGCATGTGTACAGCCCAGGGCTTTAATAGACTACTCGAGTAATCGACAGATCGATTACTTGGACCTCTATCGAGGTTTTTTATTTATAGTCGAGTAGTCGTAGTGACGTCATCACGTTGCACTTACAGAACAGAAAATGAATCAACTTCCTGTTTGGAGCGCGTTGCAAACCAGTGTTACATCATATTCTGTGACCACCGTATATTGTGACCATAGGGGGCGGTGTTGCATGAACTGTTGCAGGTCACAGAATGTGGTGTAACACCGGGTCCAATGACCGAACCAGAACCAGCTTCCTCTGACGTTGTTTCACAAATAAAAGGCAAATAATATAAATCTCTAAACCTATAAAAACCTATTAGCATATTAATCTCTAAAACTAAACCTAATGTGCAGCACCCTAGGCGGTGGTGCGGGGTGGTCAACCGCCCCACTGTTTTTAGTTTCGTTTTTGACGTGCCACACATTTTTTCCCCCACTTTTGCAGCTTAAAGAGCAACTCCACACCCTGTGGATCGGTAACTCCTCCTTCCAAAATCTCCCTGAAAATGGGCGTGTCGAGAGACAAGGAAGGGTGGAGGTAGAGTTGTGCTTTTGTTCACGCCTCCACCTGCAACAACCTAAAACAAATTAAACCTCTAGCCAACAACATACACCAAGCAACAACAAAGAATAAACATGTAGATGTATTTATCTATTCCACCCATTCCATCCAAAACCAAAGGCCTAAAAAAATGAAAATAAAAATAAAACCGCTTGTCAGGAGTGAAATGCAGCACTTCCATATAAGGTATGCACTTCTCATCTCTGCAGGGGATTGGCTCTGCTTGAACCACCTTTGTGACATCAGAGTGTACAAGACACATCAGAGTGAACAGTCCTGACCAATATGAAAATTAAGGTGCAATAACATCTGTTCAACCCAAAGGACTACCGTAAACACAGTTTTAGACCAAATATTGCCAAATATTGCCAATTTACACAGATATGCACAATTATGTGAAAATAAACACAGCCATAGTGCTAGATAATATTTTAAACACATTCTAGGGAGTTTATCAGCTAAAAAAAGTTAATTTTGGGTTTAGTCGCACTTTAATAACAATAACTACGGTAACAGTTTTGGTTTTCTTGTAACTTATTTGCTTTAAGATAAATGGTAGGAGCCTAATATATGCTCCCAATGTTTTGTTGGTCTTTTTTTGTAAATAATAATTTATATATAATTTTTGCGGTTTTAATTAGTTAGTTGTTTTTTGCATCTTGAGATCCTATGACATCATCAACTACTCGAGCACTACTCGAGTATTATTATGTTAATATCGAGTTTTAAAATTATGAACTCGTTCAACCCCTAGTACAGCCATCCATTTATTTTCTGTACAAGCTTTTTTTCTACTAATTTTTTGAACCATGGCACAGTTTTAATTTATTTCAGTGCACAGGAGTGCATTTACTTTGCATGCTTGGACTAATTTGTCTAAAATGATTGAATAAAGAGTCTAATACAGCATCCAAAATGCTCACAAATCCAATTTATTTTTCTTCTGGAAAAGTCAAGAGATAATCAAGACATAGTACAGTATAGACAATTATCTCAGGTCAGTACGGTAATTTCAATCCACAAATTCAAATCCGACTGTTCAACAAAGAGGGTTAAAAGCAACGACTCAGTAGCCAGGCAGGCTGCAAAGGAACCAATATTTTTTTTTTTGTTTCTTTGTATTTTTCAGTCACATAGCTTGGGCAGGACCTGAGCTTTCACCACAAAACTTCACTTTTTAACTTTCTTCTCTTTCATGATCTTCTTGCTCTCCTCTCTCCTGCGTTTGTTGACTGGGTTGCGTGGGTCATAGATCTCAAACGTGTCCTCATCCTGCATGTTGGCATCCTTGACTTTTTTGGTTTGCTCATCAAACTGTAGAACATGGCCCATCCTAAATCAGCAGGAAAGAAGTGGAGAGAGTTCAAAGAACTGCAGCAAAGGACCCACTAAATCAGCTCTATGAATATATACAACACCTGTCAAAAATAATTGAATCCCCACTCTTGGAAGAGAAACTAATAAGTCACTGGTGCAAATCAGTAAGGATAAGCAGATTAGGATCAACCTACGAGTATAAAAAAAGTTGATTGATTGATTGATTGCTATAATCAAGGAGGCTGAATTTTGTAGTGAGCAGAAAAGGGAATAAGCAGTAATCCGATGTACCTTGTCTCTGAGGGATCTGAATAGTGGATGTTTGTAGTTTTGGATATCAATGTTCTGGATTTGAATTGAACAGAGAATACAAGTAAACCTAAATGTTTTTGGTGCAAAATATTCAAGTGGGTAAAAGCTACACTGTGGAGAAGAACAGAGGGAGGTTTTGTTGCTTGTTCGAGGCAGCACAGAGTGAAGGATTCTGGAGAGTGGAGGAAGCAAATCTACCTACCACCTATGGGTGGGCGATATGGCTCAAAAATTATATTGTGATATTTCAGAGCATTATCACGATAAAGATACATTTCGTGATATAACGAAAAAAAAAATACAGAAATCAAATTTATTTATTTGACAAAATTAACTTAACATGTTGCTTTGCAGTATTATATAAAATTTAAAAAAACAAGGGGTAATTTTACTGAAATTACTTTATTTAGTAAAGTATTCAGTCTCCAAGTATAAAAATAAAAATGATCTGTTATTTAGATTGAAAAAGTCTGCACAAAATATAAATCAACAAAATCCACCACAAAAACTAAAGTGCAGGTGTAGTTTCCTAAAACAACTAAATAAAATGAAGCTTAAGATCTGTTGGGCATAAATGTAACATACAACAAATATATGTTGCCTTTAACTGAAGAATAACTTTCACAAGTTGTAACAAGGTGATCAGCTGACCCTGAAGCGTGTTGGTGTTTCAGCTTCATCTATTCATGCAGGAATGATTCATTTTCTGACTGATCTGTCTCTGATCACCTGCCTCTTGACCGCAGTGAAGTTATTTTCAAGTTGGACGTTGGATATTCGAGCTCCGTGTCTTCATCGGTGCGGTGCTCTCGTCAGTCCGCTTCATGGAGTCTGATTAATATGACTTAAAATAGAAAACAAATGACTGTGCCGCATTTATAGAGACTAGTAGAATTATTTCACAGTGATTTTGGGTCAACAGGTCACATGACTTGGAAGCTATTGAGGAAAAACCCAGTTTTATGAAAAATTAAATTGTGAAAAATTACAAAATGCATAAAAATGATAAATAAACAGCTGTGCCTCATAGGCCTAGTCTTGGAGAGTAGTTTGATGTAAGATTTGTGTGGGTGGCTCAAAATACCTAAATGGTATTGACCAAAAACAGTGATTTATTAAATATTAAATTGTGAAAAATTACAAAATGCATAAAAATTGATAAACAGCTGTGCCTCGCAGATCTGGTCTTGAGTAGGTTGATGTAAGATTTGTGGCTCAAATCATGTAAAATATATTATTTTTTGTTTCTAAAGAGTGACGCGCTCGAAAATTTGTTGACGATCCCTAAGCGAACCATGACGTCTCTGAGTAGGGGCAGACTTAGAGCGGCTGCCCGAAATCAGACTCTATAAAGCGGACTGACGAGAGCACCGCACCGATGAAGACACAGAGCTCGAATATCCAACGTCCAACTTGAAAATAACTTCACTGCGGTTGCCTCTTGGAGAGCCGCACGTGTTTGTACCGACAGTTTTTAGAGCGAGGGTGACAAGCCTGCAGCGGCTGCTCAGAGCGGAGTGGGGGGGAGGGGGAGGCATGTGATCCTCTACCTGCATTTTAGAGCAGGGGGAGAAGCTGACACGACGCGCATGTTTGTTTTTATCATTTTAGCTAACGTTACACCAGTACAGACTGGTGGAGAGGAGGTGCGCAGTTCAGTTTGAAGCGCTCGGTTGGGGGGCGGGGCGCCCTTACGTATTACGTCATGAAATTAGCATATCATGATATAACTTTTTTGCCCGGGCAAGCTATTTTTACCGGTATTATCGTGAACGATATGATATGGCCCAGCCCTACTCATAGGCGTAGATCCTGGGGGGGTCAGGGGGGTCCGGACCCCCCCAATCTTGGGGAAATATAGATCTGTCCCCCCCAATAATTCAATAAAGGAAACCGTGTCTTTAAACGATATCAATATAAAAAGGCAAAAAAAGAGAGAAATCCGCCATTATTCTAAGAAAAAAAGGGAAAATCCCCTCCCCCCTTTTTCTGTTGGCAAATGGTTTAGTCCAATGTTTACAAGGAACAACAAGAGCACCGGAGTCACAGGCTCGGCGCGGAGCCGCTGAGTGGGAGTGAGCTGCAGCACAAACTATCAGCTTTCAGTAAGCAGCTACTTAAAACATTGGTGACAGTGACTGGGAGGAAAAGGTCTTTCACAGTGTTGAAAGACAAGTGTGTCTCATTAGTGGCTGTAGCAACAGAAAAAACGCAATGAGGAGCGACACTTCATCAGCTAACACGCTAGCTTCAATGTTAACTGGCTCCCTGGTGGCTCACAACAGACAGAAGAATCTCAGTGCTGCTTTGAGCAGGATGGATTCACATTCATCATATTTTCAGGTGTGGAGCTCTTGAAAGAAGTAATGATAAAATATGTGAAAGATAATTAATAAAAAGAGTAAAGATGTGATGATTAGTTAAAATGATTTTATATGTGTAGCACTTTGTTGCAGCTGTTGTTTTAAAGGGCTTTATAAATAAATTATTATTATAAAAAATGTTGAGGATCAATACTTATGTCACATGATTAATTAAAAAATGTCACTGTTTATTATATTACATTATTGATATTTTGTATCTGCAACTGGAAGATTTTATTCTTAATAGGTTCTTAAAAAATGCTAGATTTGTTAATAGTAAAAGGCATATTTTGAATGAATGTTACAAACGTGTTCATTTCTACAAAACAGTTAATAAAATATTTATAAAATACAATGAATTTCAAATGTTACAGATTGAGTTTAACATAAAAGAAATAGTGTTTTATGTTTAAATATCAGTTAATAAGTAATCCATTATGCCCCCTTGTTTAGGACTGGAACCAATCTCAGCTGCTTTTGTGTGAAGGCAGGGACACCCAGGACAGGTCTCCAGTCCATCACAGAGACAGACAAAGAGACAAACAACCATCCACACTCCCAGTCAAAGCTAAGAACAATTTACATTTGCACAGAAGAGCCAAAAAATTATTCAAACTGAGGACTCAAGTTCTTGATTGAGAGTTCTAATCACTACTGGTAATTATCAATAATAATTGATCATATTTACCAAGCTAAATCATTGTGTGGAGTCTTTAATAATACAGACCAGATCAGATGTGATCAGGCAGTCATATATTCACATGTATGTAAATGTATTATTATTAATACTATAATTAAAGTTGAACCATGCAAATTTGTTTGGAACGAACAAGTGGACCTTTGTGCCTCTTGGTCCCACTGAAGTAGCTCTCAGTCTCAAAAAGTTTGGTGACCCCTGCATTAAAGTATTTCTTCTCCTTGAAAACTGTTTTCTTTTTAAGCTTTAAGATTTTGGGAAGGTGTACCAGATTATCAGTGACACTGACCACAGCAATCTATGAATACAAGCCAAACTGAAATTTAAACAATATTTAGAGGGGACCTATTTTGCAAAATTCTCATTTTGCCACTTGTCATTTTGACAAGTGGCAAATATTGAACACATTAATTTTTTTTATAAGAGTAATGAGTGTCACTATTGTACTGATTAATAGTAGTAATAAGACTACTAAACACACATGCCATTTAAATCAATATTATTGCTGATTATTCTGCATAGTATATGCATGCAGTTTGGATAAACTTCCCTCTGTACATTTTGCAATACATTTCACTGTAACTTTGCCGACCCCCCCAAAATTGCTCTTAAAAAATTTCCCTGTTTATGGTCCCCCCCAATAATGAGATGAAATCTACGCCCTTGGCCCTACTACCACCAGGTGCAATAGAGGAGCCAGGGGGTGGCCAATGATGGCCTTGACCACCACAGAGTAATCTTCAGCCATCCCAATCATTTGAGAAAACTATACTTTTAAGCAAAAATAAAAACTAGAAAGCATAGTTTCTTCAAATGATAAAGGTGGACCATTTACATGCATATGGCTATCTATCTTGCATTTTGACATGAAATGCCAACTTTTGAAAGGAACCTTTCTTACGCCCACATGCAGCCACACACCAAAATGGAATTTGGTACCTCACATTTTTCCCAAGTGAGGCTGCGGTAGCTCAGTGGTCAGTACCGCAATATTGTAATCATGAGGTTGCGGATACAAACCCAGGTTGCGTCAACAAGGGCATCTGGCATAAAACAATACTTAGTTCCCAGACACGCCCCCAGTATTGCGCAAACCGGTTTTCGCACCACATCTGAAGGCAGAAAAGGCAAGATGGCGAACGAGCAGAGCAAATTATACGGACAAAAACACGAGCTACCACAGCTTCACCAAGGAACAATAGCAAAATGGCAGTGGTCGGAGTTAAATGAGTTTGAGAAAGAAATCATGGCAGACGAATCAGACAACTTGTCACAAAGTAGTTACTCCGATATCATTAATTATTTAATTAATTCACAGCACAGAGCTTCACAGCTTTAAATCCAAAAAAGATGTGTAAACTGTCTCAATCAGATCTAACCAGCTAAAAAAAGGTTTAACTAAAATAACACACAGCCAACAAACAGTCCAAGCTGAACACAGACCAGAACCAGCACTTTGAGTCTTACCGTGTTGGAAGTTAGCATGTTGTTAGCATCTGGAGCGAGGCTCGCGGGAGCTCAGGTCGGACGGCGTGGATCCGTCGCGGCCGCGGGGGCACGTCCCATGGGACCGACGCGTCGCCCGCACGACTTGGCTCCCGTCCTCCTTCTCCAACTGGGACGGTCTCCCCGCCGGTCCCGGTGGACCGTGAGGAGGCCATTGTCGCGTTAGCGAGATGCTAAGCTAACAGCATGCAAGACGGTTTGCTAAATAATGAAAAAAAAAAAAACAGCTCTAACACACAGACAGTTGTACTCTAACATTGTTCTGACATAGTTTCACAAAATGATTTATGTAGAATATTTTGTTTACCGGCCAAAAGGACGACGTCTTCTGAGCAGCTCCTGAGATCCTTCAGAGCAGACTGAGAGAGAGGAGGGGCTGCAGTCAGCTTCTCCGATGAGATAAATCCTTCACGTTTACTTTTTTTTTGATTAAGTGAAACCTGCGCGTTGCCCAAACGTCTACCCGACTGGAACACCCACTGACACAACACGAAGTAACCATTGCAATTAATTAGAAATTAACACAAAAAAAAAAACGTGAAAAATGAACATCCATTAGACCGCGCTGTCCCCTGTTCTGACTTTCAAAATGAGGGTCCACCCGGAAGTAAGACGGATGTGACGTCACATGGGAACTATGTATTGCCAAATCTTTCACACGAGTTCACTTGCTGTGGCGATCCCTTAAGAAGGGAGAAACTGAAAGAAACATTTTTCCAAGTCGGCGGCCGTGGCGTAGTGGTAATGGCAGTCATCCCCCGATCGGAAGGTTGGCGGTTCGAATCCCGGTTCCCCACACCATGTGTTGTTGTGTCCTTGGGCAAGACACTTAACCCCGAGTTGCTCCCGGTAGGACTGGAAAGCACCTTGCATGGTAGTCTGCCGCTACCGGTGTATGAATGTGTGTAGCATTCAATGTGTGTAGCGCTTTGAGATTTTCACTAATGAAAAGCGCGTTATAAATTGAATTCATCATTATTATTATTATTATTATTAAGTCATCATGCTTACAACAAGCACTGACAGACAGACAGACGGGGGGCAGTTTCAATCCCCCCTCTTTGCCTCTTTGAACCCTTATCATTTGATGATCTTTGGGGTGACCAAAAATTAAACTATGGTGTGTCCAAATCCACCACTGGCCACCATTTGGCTCCACCATTGCACCTGATGGTAGATAAATTTTCTCCCTTCACTTTCCAGAATCCTTCACACTGCGTTGCCTCAGACAAGTGGGTGGAAAAAACTACCTCTGTTCTACTAAACAGTGTAACTCCTACCCACTTGTGTATCTTGCACCAAAAACATAGTTTACCGGTATAT
>JBBPBX010018262.1:0-19697 GCA_038048925.1 Garcialebias charrua | reverse complement strand
TATATATACATACATACAGTATACTGTACATATATATAGGTAGTCCTCGACTTACGACGGAGATCCGCTCCTGCGCGGTGTCGTAAAGCTAATTTCGACGTAAGTCGGAACATACGTCCAAACTGCACTTTATCAAAGTCAAAGTCAACTTTATTGTCAGAACTGCAATATGTACAGGACATACACAGGATTGAAATTGTGTTTCTCTCAGTCCCTCGGTGCAACAGTAACCATTTAAACACTAAAACACTGAAACATTTAATAAACATAAGCATAAAATAGTAAAAGTGTAACACTGTCCTGAGTTTTTGCATAGTAGTATAAAAGTATGAAAATTTACACCAACACTAAAACACTAAACATTTAATGAACATAAGCATAAAATGAAATAATAAAAGTGTAATACTGTCCTGAGTTTTTGCATAGTAGTAAAAAAAGTATAAAAAGTATATCTATAAAATAAACTGAAGGTTCTAGCATTGACATTTGCAAAGAGTGGCAAAGCAGCATATGAGTTAATGTACACAGTATATGTATGAGGTAGTTGATGTTGGTATAGAGGCAAAGTGGCATATGCAGTAAGGCACATTGGGCATCCTTAAATAAGGCTGGTCAGAGAATACTGTATATGTATCAGCAGTAGTGTAGATATAAAAGTAGTGTAAATGTAAACAGTAGTAATAAATGTAAACAGTAGTAATAAATGTAAACAGTATTAATAAATGTAAACAGTGAATGTAAACAGTAGTATGACTATAGGCAGTAATGTAATACAAACATTAGTGCAAATATGAGAAGTAGTGCAAACTGAATGAGCACATGACCGAGAGTTTAGTGAATAACCCGTTTGATGACACAGAGTCCAGTGTTAAAATCTTTGTGTTGAGTGGTAATGTGTGAGAAAGTTTTTTGTGTTAAGGCAGTTCAAATGGGAGGGGAGGCAGAGCAGGCAGAGTGTTTAGCATCCTGACTGCCTGATGAACAGAGCTGTCTCTCAGTCTGCTGGTTCGAGCCTGGAGACTCCTCAGTCTCCTCCCTGATGGCAGCAGTCTAAAGCAGCTGTGTAGTGGGTGTGTGGGATCACCTGCCATGCAGTGGGCTTTCCGAGTGAGGCGTTTGCTGTGTAAGTCCTGCAGTGAGGGCAAGGAGGTGCCGACGATCTTCTCAGCTGCTTTCACGATGCGCTGGAGGCTCTTGCGGCAGGATGCAGTACATGCACCAAACCACACAGTGATGCAGCTGGTCAGGACACTTTCTATGGCACCCCTGTAGAAGGTGCACATGATGGGGGTTGAAGCTCCAGCCCTTTTCAGCTTGCGGAGAAAGTAGAGACGCTGGTGAGCCTTCTTGGCCAGTGATGCAGTGTTCCTGCTCCAGGACAGGTCCTCTGAGACATGCACTCCCAGGAACTTGGTGCTGTCTACTCTCTCCACTGCGGTGCTGTTGATGGTCAGAGGGGCATGTTGGGCATCCCTCTTCCTGAAGTCCACAACAATCTCCTTTGTCTTCTCCACGTTGAGAGTGAGATTGTTGTGTCCGCACCACAAGGCCAGGCGGCTCACCTCGTTCCTGTAGTCCGTCTCATCGTTGTTGCTGATGAGACCTACCACTGTTGTGTCGTCCGCAAACTTGATGAAGTGGTTGGAGCTGTACGATGGTGTGCAGTCGTGTGTTAGCAGGGTGAATAGAAGGGGGCTCAGCACACATCCTTGTGGGGCCCCTGTGTTCAATGTGATTATACGTACAATACTGTATTTTACCAAGCACTTAGCCTATCCTAACACAGTACCCTACATAATTATCAAAAAACACATATATTTGGGAGGAATAATGAAATTAAAAAAGAGTTAATAACCTTCTGCAATGCTGGTGAAGCCGTTTCCTCCATTCCTCCATCCCTCCATCCCTCCTCAGTATTCTCCATTCGTTTACGTCGTAAAACCGCCGTCCATAAAACAGCTACTTTTCCACAGCTGCTGCCTGTCCAGCTTGGTCCAACAAGTTTTGTTTTGTTTGTTTGAATGTCCAGAAACAGACTTAGCTTTTTCAGAGAGTACAGGGCAGTATTTCTCCGCTGCTACGTTTAGAACGTATATGTGACTTTAAGGTGTGTTCCAACTTCTGACCTTAGATAATAAAGCTGATTAAAAAAGACTTTAATAGAAAATAAATTGTCTCTTCTATGTATGTTTACACTTGAGTTTCTACTGCTGCCAGCTCACTCAGCATGAGCTTCACAGCCAAGCTGGGACGACCTCACAGACTCTGTAAACGCTGGATGCTCCCTTTCCTCCCTGCATTCACTGTCAAAAGAAGACTCTTGAACCTCTGCAGAGGTATGGGTCCTGAGGTGTCGAATGGGTAAACAATGCAACAAGAGCCAGGGTGAGGTTTTTCCTTACTGAATTATGGTTTATACTAACATTTGATGTTCAGTTTTCCTTCAGTGCTTCATCACTGAATACCCTTCGTGGAAGAGACTCTTGCAGCTTTTATCACCAAAGCTTACCTCTGCTAGTAAAATGAAGCAGCAGTGTCCAGTCAGTGTGTGTGATAAAGATCAAACTGACTGAACACAAGAAAGCCTGAGATCATTAAGAGAAGACAACCTCCCTCCAAAGTGTAAAGAAGCAAAACAAAGAAGTTACCAAAAATAAATTAATAAATAAGCAATACACCAATGTCTCCCTTCTCGGAGGGGTTTGAACTTGGAAGCCATGAGAAGAGGTTGGGAGTATCACAAAAGGAAGGGATTAAAGAGGGGTGTCACTCCTGAACCTGTTGCCACCATGACCCAATCTCAGATAACCAGAAGATGGGTGGGTGATTGGATGGAAATACAACTATTTATTACACACTATTACCTTAACTGATCTTTGCTGTACTCAGTAAAAGAACAGTCACAGGCTCTGCTTCATTCTGTTTTTGACCATTACCAAAGTGCAGATGACCTTCCTCTCAGTATCATGTTCCAATGCACCTTGCCTCAGATCAAGCTTTATACAGCAGTAGCTGCAGCTGCTGTGCCAACATAAAACACCAAGGGCACACCCACTGATTTTAAACCAAGCTGCAAAATAAAGCTCATCTGAAAACTGCAAGCTTTGTGCTGCCATCAAACTTCACATCTTTGGTCCCTTAGTGCCTCATTACAAACAGTCATATTTTTTAGAATAGCTCTTGTGTCAAAAACAACGTTAGCACCATTATTTAACAGAGCTGAATGCTTCGTCCATAGAAAAGCTCCCAAACCTTATGGAAAAGCACATGGCCCAATCAGCTAACCCCAACAAATTCTTCATAAAAACAAAGATGTGTGTCACAGTAGTGTTATAAGTGGATGTGCGTGATGCTCTTCCTCTTGTGGCGTTTGCTAATAATCAAGTTAAACAGGTGTTTGAGCTCTTGCTGCTATACCAGACTGGATAATTAACCTCTCTGACAAGTTCTGCGTCTGTCTCAGGTTCACTTCCCACTCATTTTAATCAGAGGCCCGAACCACCTCAGCAGACTGCTTTGGATGTGAAGTAGATACAGCTACCTCACATTGTATCTCTCAGGCTCAGCCTGGCCACCAGAGGAAGCACGTTTCAACCACGAGCTAGGATCTTGATCTGTGGATCAGGGTTCATGGCATACAGTAGGGGGCCAAGATGGTGTAGAGGCAGGGGAACCGACTTGGGACCCGAAGGACCCAGGTTCGAACCCCAGTCACGGCATACCTTGTGGTGTCTATGGGCGGCACACCTCACCCCCAAATTGCCCCCCGGGCGCCTTCAATAGCTGCCCACTGCCCCACCTGGTGGTGGTGGGGTTAAATGCAGAGACTAATTTTGTCTTGTATGGAAACATACACAGATGACAAATGTGACATTATTATTATTATTATTAGATGCATTTTGGTACTTGGATCAGTACATCAACCTGTACAGTACATTACCTTTTGACCCAGATCCTTCTTGATGGATCAAAAAGTGTCTTCATTACTGTGGTTGAAGCTTTAATTTGTCCCTCATTCTCTTCATCATGCCATTCCTTTCTGAACAAACTTCCACCAGTGGCAAAACTCACTTCCACCCTAAAGGAATGTGTTTTTTTTTTTTCAGTGGAGAACCAAGGCCTCAGAGTTGTAGAAGCTGACCCTGATCAAACAAGTAGGAGCATTTGTAGAACAGTTAAACTGAACACCACAAGATTACAGAAAAACTCAAACTTGGGTACGTATTAGTTTGGTACAAACATTATTCAGCATCGTTTGAAAGGTGTTGCTCATAATAAGAAAAAGTTCTAAATTATTTTATATCTAAGAGCTTTGTATAATTTAATCTTAAGGTAAAATAAATTGTGGATATTTAGTGTAGTGACAAACAGTTAAAAGTTGTTTGAATTTGAGAATGCACTAAAACTAATTTGATCCTACAACTTAAAGCAGAAGTTTATTGCTATAAAAAGCTGGTCAACAAAAAGCAGGTAGATGCCTAAATGTTTTAGGGTTATAAGCATCTGAATTTTTATTTAACAGAAAAGAGCTACCGTATAAGGATAATCTCTAGAAAGCATTATTACCATCCATCAAATGTTTTGTTTTGCAAATTAAAATTACTAAAATTTTATGATCTGGTTGACTACAATATTCTCTTAATATTATACAAGCGCAGAACTTCACATTACCCTCACATATACCACAGTTTACCACAGTTTTCAAAAATTCTTGAAAAACTATTTGTAAACAGACTAGATCAATTTATAGATAAACAAAATATTCTAAGCAACAGTCAGTATGGGTTTAGATCAAAAAACTCTACATCAATGGCTCTCATGGAATTAATGGAACAAATAACTACTGCTGTCGATCAAAAACAATATTGTATCAGTATTTTTGTTGATTTAAAAAAAGCATTCGATACTATTGATCACACCATTCTCCTTGAAAAACTGAACAAATATGGTATTAGAGGACCAGCATTACAGTGGGTATCTAGCTACTTAAAAGATAGGAAACAATTTGTACAAATAAATGATGTAAGATCTGACCTCTGTAATATCACATGTGGAGTTCCCCAAGGCTCTGTACTTGGACCAAAGCTTTTTATTTTATATGTGAATGACTTGGTAAATGTGTCAGGACTCCTTAAAGGGATTGTGACATGATTTTTTTACTATTCATAAAATTGCTCAAAATATATATATTTTATCATTTAAATATGTTTGTTTTTGCAAACAAAATGATAAATCACTTTAATTTTGCTTTAAAAGTGATTTTGAACTTCAAGCCGTGTTTAATCATGGGAAATCCCATTACACGCGAACGCACCATCTGTGATGTCACACCGGGCAGAGCTCTGGGCTTGTCACAGTGCGCAGGTATGAGCAGCTCGACATGAAGGAAGTCTGATACAGCATCAGACCTAAATTAGATCCTGTTGTTTCTTGTTCCATCACCCAAACTATTTTCTGCTTCCCAAAATGAAGACAAATAGCTCAAATCTTCACATAGATTGCTAAATTCGTCCAGTTTTAAATTGTCCGCTATTAAAGACACCACAGCCCTCTGCCCAGTGTGACATCACATATGGTGCGTTCGAGTGTAATCGGATTTCCCATGATTAAACACGGCTTGAAGTTCAAAATCACTTTTAAAGCAAAATTAAAGTGATTTATCATTTTGTTTGCAAAAACAAACATATTTAAATGATAAAATATATATATTTTGAGCAATTTTATGAATAGTAAAAAAATCATGTCACAATCCCTTTAAATGTGTACTTTTTGCTGATGATACCACTTTTTTCTGTTTAGGTGAAGATATAGAACAAATGTTGAAATTGATAAAGACAGAATTTGTCAAGATACAAACTTGGTTTAAAATAAATAAATTATCATTAAATCTAGAAAAAACTAATTACATGATATTCGGTAATAAAAAGAAAACTGTTGATGTTCCACTCAAAATTGAGGATGTTGAGATTTGTAGAGTGAGTGAGGTGAAGTTTTTGGGTGTTATCATTGATGACAAACTGACATGGAAACAACACATAAATTCTGTAAGAATAAAAATAGCTAAATCGATTGCAGTACTGTACAAAGTCAGAGACCTATTGAATGATAAAGCTCTGTATTTGTTGTATAACACAATCATTGTTCCACACTTAATCTATTGTATTGATGTTTGGGGGAATGCGTGTAAAACAATCACAAAGCCTATTTTTGTATTACAGAAAAGAGCTGTAAGAATTATCACTAGAAAACATTACCGTCATCCATCAAATACATTATTTTATCAACTAAAGTTATTGAAGTTCCATGATTTGGTAGACTATAATATTTTATCAGTTATGTATAGGGCTCAAAATAATGCATTGCCTTTAAATATCCAAATGCATTTTGTTAAAAGACAAAGTTGTTATAATCTTAAGGGGACAGAGATGTTTGTAAAACCACAATTCAGAACTAGTTTGAAGGGACGTTCTACCTCAATCCAGGGAATTAGATTATGGAATGGCTTGGAGAATGTAGTTAAAAATGCCAAGTCAATGTTTACATTTAAGAAAATGATCAAAACAAATGTGTTAAAAAAATATATGAAATAGCGTAATGTGTATTGTATTAGTTAGAAAATTAGAAAGAGTTAGTCATTTTGTACTGTTGGTTGAAGATTATTATTGTTTAATCTGATTGTTGGAAAAAGTTGGTTGAAGATTATTATTGTTTACATGGTTGATTATTGTTGTTTAATCTGATTGTTGGAAGTAAGGGGCAGATATAATAAGATTTATTCTTCTTTCTGCTACCTTTCATTTTTTTATATTTTGTACAATATCATTTATGAGATTGTCTTGTATTGTTTCTTTTGTAAAAAAAAATGAACAAATTTAATAAACATAAACATAAACATATCCAAACGTTTTTTGTTAAAAAGACAGAGTACTTACAATCTTAAGGGTACAGATATTTTTGTTATACCGAAACATAGAACTACCGTAGTTTAAAGAGTAGGTCTACTATAATTTATGGAATAGGTCTATGGAATGGTTTAGAAAACAATAATAAAGTTGCAAAAACAATGACTTTGTTTAAAAAAAATGAATAAAATTAGGTTTTTGGAAGAAAAAATAAATAAATTGTTTTGTTTCCAAATTTCTGAATGGTAAAGAATGATGAGTTATTTATTGTGTAATATTTTTGGTGGATTATTGTTGTTTAAATTGATTGTTTGAATTAATGTTGTTAAAAAAGGGGCAGACATAATAAGATTTTATCTACTTCTGCTTCCTTTCATTTCATGTAACGTTTGATTTTTATTTTATTTATGTGGAATTGTAAATAGTTTTTTATGTTGTTTTAAATTTGAACTTTGAAATGCATTTCAAATGCAAATCATTGCACGTCATAATCTGTCTTTTCATCTATACAGTATGCAGACGATTTACAAATCTATCTGCCAGTCACTCCCAACCCCTCACTCAGTTCAAACACTCTTGTCAACTGCTTAAATGACATTAAGCACTGGCTCTCTCAAAACTTCCTCCACCTAAACACAGATAAAACTGAATGCATTTTATTTGGTGCACCTGATGACACCAGCAACATCCTTCCCAGTCCCAGTTTTGGTTTTCCCCTCCCCCACTTCAACCCGGTGGTCAGAAATCTTGGAGTGCAGCTTGACTCCAACTTAAAGCTTGATAAACAGATCAGTTCTGTTGTCAAGACCAGCTTCTTTCAGCTCCGTCTGCTCTCCAAAGTCAAGTCATTTCTCAGCCGTGGTGATCTGGAGAAGGCCATCCATGCCTTTGTGACCTCCAGACTTGACTATTGTAATGCTTTGTATGTTGGTATTAATCAATCCTCCATCTCCCGTTTACAGCTTGTACAGAACTCTGCCGCGCGCTTTTTGACCAACACACGAAAATATGAACACATCACTCCTGTCCTGTCCTCTCTACACTGGCTCCCGGTTCAGTTCAGGATACAGTTCAAGCTGCTGCTGTTTGTTTTCAAAGCTCTGAATGGACTTGCTCCTCTCTACATCTCAGAACTTTTGAAAGTCCATCAGCCCAGCAGAGCTTTACGATCTGCCAGTCAACACCTGCTGGAGGTGCCTCGCTCAAGGTACAAACAATGGGGAGACCGGTCCTTTTCTGTTGCCGGCCCAAAAGCCTGGAACAGTCTCCCCCTTGAGCTGCGTGCCACCTCTGATCTGACTCTGTTCAAAACCAGACTGAAGACCCACTTGTTCAAAAAAGCTTTCAGTGTGTAACTTTTATTACTTTGGTATTTTAGTATGTAGCATTTTTATTTCCATTGCCTCCTTTTATTGCTGTTGTTTTTTATTCTATTTTCACTGATTTATTGTACCAGTTTTTATATTTTCTGTCCTGTTAAGCACCTTGGTCAATGCAAGGCATTGTAGGAAGGTGCTATACAAATAAAGTTTATTATTATTATTATTAAATGAATAAATAATAAAAAAAAATGTTTTAAAAATGAAGGAACCGCTACTTAAATTTCAGGCTTTGTTGCAAAGGCTTTTGGTCAAACTTGAAAAATATGAGCGGCTTCGGGTGTTATCAGCCCAATTAAATGGCGGTTATTAGTTGTTATCATCCCCATATGTAGTGGTGAGACTGTCCCACCTACCTCCTAGTAGGTATAAAGGTACGTTATTATCGTTATTATCACTGATAATAGGCAGCGTCTCGCTGGGATAAACCAGGAAGTATCATTTTTCAGCTTATGTAACCATTTTCCTAAACCTAACCTTACACCTGACCTAGGGGACCAACCCAAAACTTAACCCCCTTACCCTTGTGCCTAAACCTAACCCAGACCCTAAATCTAACCGCCAGACCCTTTGCTCTAAACCTAACCACGTGAAGCTATTTTGAGTTCTAACAAAACTAAAAACGGAGCCTATTATCATCGCTACCAACGTACCTTTAAACCCACTAGGAGGTTCAGGAGGGGCAGTCTGACCACTACAGTACATACAGTATGGGGATAATAACAACAACTAACGCCCATTAAATGGCAGATAACGTATGAAGCGGGTGAAAATATAATGTTATATACTGAAAATTTTGACCTCTAGTTTTATGTGATGGAGCAAAGAGGGGGCGATAACAATACCCTCCCTCCATCCGTGCATGTTGTGAACATGGTAGATTGTTGAAAAGTTATGTGTAAATGTTATATATGTACAATCTCTATAAATTGGTTATATTATTATGAGTTACAAATATGATTCATGGATAATTTTTGCTTGAATTGATTGTTTAAATGAATTTTTTTATTTATTTTAAAAAGGGGCTGATATTATAAGATTGTTTTCTTCTTCTGCTTCCTTTCATTTTAAATTTGTTATTTTATTACTCCATATTGTTCTGTAATTTTTTTCTTTTGTGTTTTAAATTTGAAATTAATAAACTAAACTGTACTAAACTAAACTAAACATGGTAACTTGACAAACAAATGAGGTACCAACTTCCACTTTGGTGTGTGGTTACATCTAAAGGCTCCGGCAGAGCTCTGCATAAGGCAGTACGCCGCTGTACGCCGTACGTATGCAGATGCACAAGCGTAGCCCCGCAGGGCACGAACGCACAAAGCTCAAATTTTACGACCGCTTACGCGAGGCGCGTTGTCTCACAATAAACTGCCCGGTAACGGACTGTTTTGTATGTGACACAAATGAATTAAATCCCCCTTCTTCATCCCTGATCTGGACTTTTCTTTTGTTTTTTTGCCAAAAGTCAAGTGATCGCTTCCTCCTCAGTTGACTCCATGACTGAAATGATGAGAAATGAATGAATTTGTCACGAGCGAATTAAACTCGGGTCCTACGTGGCTGCGCGAGGTTCTGTGGACTTCCTGGTGGGCTGTAGGCTGCAGGACCAGCGCTCCCTGTTTTTATTTTTATTTTTTAGAACTTTTTATTAACATATAAAGTTTAGAACACTGCAACGGCTGCTCGTGCCTTTTTTCCCCCCACCCGACCTGTCAATCAATTCAGTAGGCGTGTCAGCAAATGACCAATCAGCAACCTCAGTTTGTCCCGTAGGTAAACGCTCTGCGCGCAGCTGCTCAAATTACGACAAGAATTTGGAGCGAAAACGCGAGAATTTAGCGCGAGAATGAACGCAGAGCTGTGCTGGTGAACACGTGCACACAGAACACGCGCGTAGAGCGGCGTACAGGCCGTACGCAGAGCTCTGCCTGGGCCTTAAGAAGGTTCCTTTTGTTGCAGGGTCAAAATCCAAGATGGCTGCCGTCATTTATACCAGTCCATGTTTTGAGGTGCAAACTTGAAAAATAAGCAATTTACCATCTTCCACTTCGGTGTGTAGCTGCATCTATGCATAGGAAAGGTCACTGTCAAAAATTGGGTTGCTATGTCAAAATCAAATATGGCTACCACCTCAATATTTATCTAAGTAAACAATGTGATCTGGATAACTTGGAAATCAAGCAAAGTGCCCGCTTCCATTTTGGTGTGTGGCTCCATAGGAGTAAGAAAGGTCACTACCAAAAATTGGGTTGCCAAGTCATTATCCAAGATGGCCACCAGAGTACTCTGTAGTCATACTGTTCTGCTTCAGACAAGCAAAAAATCAAAATCAAAACAAACAAAAATAAATGACCACTAGTCGTATACACTGTGTAAGTCCTACCTACTTGAATATCTTGCACCAAAACATTAAGTTTTATTTGTATTCCCCGTTCAGGCTACGAACATTCACTATTCAAATCCCACAGCGAGAGTGGGTATTGGTGTACTGGGTGTAATCAACTCGCTTGAATAATTTCTTACATTGATAATTGCAACTCAAAACTGACAAATAATCACATTACATAACATCTATGAGTCAGCGTTTAAACAAAATAAAATGAGGAAGAATTGTTCATTTAATGTCTTAACATAACGAAAATGTGACAATTTTCCACACATGGAATTTTATTACAGTTTATACTAATTTGTTATTTTTAAATACTTTTTCATTACTTGTGTTTTCAAAAAACTTTCACAGAAGCACTTTATAGGAACATCTGCTCCTCTTTTAGTTGTTGAGATGGATGGATATGGTTCTTTAGGCCATCACTGAGGAAAATTACATTTAGAGGAAAAGAAGGTGGAAAATTAACTCCTTGCTGTGCTCAAAGGTCACTGTTCAAAGGAAGCAGGAATATTAAAATGCACGTTTGTGTGAGTGTCGTCCTTCTGCTGGTGAAGGTGTCAGCCTGTGTGATGAGCAGACGACTCACTTTCATCTCTTTCCATTTGGTTCCTCTCCCTCTTTCCTTTGTTTTAATACCACAACATCCTGTTGTTCTCCTTCATCTCCCGTATGCCTGATTGGTTTGGTTCTAGAGATCTGTGGATTTCAGCTGTGTTCCCTCTTTAAGGCGACATTAGGTTTTGGTGTTGTAGACACTACATCTGTCTGAATGTACTCTGCACAAACATTTTGTTTGTTTGTTTGGATGCCTTAAACCGTGCCCTGTCAAGGACACTGTGTGAGAGATCTTTTTTATATCTCTCTCTTCATGTTTTCTTACCCTTTTCTTATCGAAGAAGCGGGTAAAAGATAATGGATGGATGGATGGATGGTTTTTCTGTAGTTTCATTATTTTAACTTGTAACTAATCTTTAGCTAATTTAATATATTCTTCTGCTTGTTTAAACAAGAAGAACTTTCCTCGTTACTTTTGAGACAAGTTTTCCAGCCCTCACAATTTCCACGTCAATTTCACTTTTTTTGTTTTGTGTCCTGTTTGTTGTAATTGTTCATGCTGTTAAAATAAATAAATAAATAAACTTGTCTCTTAGACAATTTAAACTCTTACATCATTGCAAAAAAGAAGAACTGCTTCTTGAAGCGCTCATGGATTGTATTTGTTTACAAACTGGCAGTTTTTGTGGTCTCGAGTAAATCTGACTACTCACCAGGTAAAAATGGCTCAAGGACAAATGAAAGAAGTCCTATTTTGCCAGAACCTGAATCACTTATAGATTCTTGGAAGATGTTCTGCTCACAGAGACACTTTTTTATTTATCTTCCTTTCAGCTTTCACTGACAGAAGCACTGGGTAAACATAATCTCTTTTCTGAACAAGCTAATCTGTTTTCCCCCTCCATTGTGGATTGACTGTGCAATGGCAGAGAGCAGGTGATAAAAGAAAAGTACAGAAAGAGAGGTTTATTTGACTTTCTGCACTTCACTCTTGCCTGCTCTCCCTCTTCAGGGAGACCGACTTCGAGCTGCTGCCGGATTACCCCGATGTCTGTGACTCCTTCTGTCAGTGTTCGGTGTCTCTCGCTCCCTCTCTCTGTCTCCTCCTGCCACGGGAGGCACTGATCCACAGTTTCTAGAGGTTTCTGCGTTTGTTAGGTCTAAGTAAATTTAGTTTTGAAGCTTTTATCTTTCACTGGAGTGCAATGAAGGAGAACGAGACCTTGCCAGTCCATTGCTGGCCTGCCAGGGTGTGAATGGTAAATACGTTAGAGGTGTTGGCTGCAAATACACCCGCTTGCTAGGTTCTATTGTCTGACACAAACGGAAATACGAGGGGAGTCCATGAAGTACACTGAAATCTGTTTTAAATGAAGACCATGTAGGGGAGGATGATGACATTTACCGATAATTAAAGTGTGTGAATATTGGACATGTAACCAGGAGGGTAAATAAGCTAGTACCGTAGCCACTTTAGTTTGACTTTTTTGAAAGCAAAACATTTTTCAGGTCCCTAATAGATGTGACTCAAGCCTTGCAAATTCTAATTAAATCCACAGATAAAATCTTGATTCATAATTTTTATACACCTTTTGAAGGTGGAATGTATTGGTGTACAGTGCTTCCCTAGTTTACTTGCCTTGGTAGGGAGCGTGGCATTTCAAAGTCAAAGTCAAAGTCAACTTTATTGTCAGATCTGCAATATGTACTGTACAGGACATACACAGGACCGAAATTGCGTTTCTCTCAGTCCCTCGGTGCAACAGTAAACATCTAAACATTGAAACACTGAAACATATAATAATTGACATAAGCATAAAATAGTAAAACTAACACTGTCCTGAGTTTTTTGCATAGTGGAATAAGAGTATGAAAATTTACACCATCTCTAAAACTAAAACATTAAACATTTAATGAACATAATACTGTCCTGANTCTTTGCTTTGTTACACTTTGTAGCACTTTGAGATTTTTATTAATGAAAAGTGGATTATAAATTGAATTCATTATTATTATTATTATTATGAAAAAGGTGACAAACGTTGCGCCAACCCCCCCCCCCCCAAAGATTTTGTAATTTTTTAACATGCTTCAGGTAAAAGTCATTTACTAACCTAATTTAATGAGAACATAAATAGGAAAGATTGTGTCAACCAAAAAATCAACAACCAACAACAGCAGAAAGTCAAATACAGCAGAACATTTTGCTAACAATGCGCTGCTCCGAGTCAACAGATGCATTTTAAAACTTAAGACTTATCTCTTCAGACAGGCTTTTGGTTTATTTTGTACATGATTTTAGAGTTTGTTATGTTTTACCTTTTTGTATACAGTATTTTCTGGTGTATAGGTCGCACCTGTGTATAGGTCGCATTGTCCAATTATCACCAATAGATTGGAAAAATCCCTAGATAGGTCGCACTGGTGTATAGGTCGCACCTACGTTTAGCTCTGCTGCAAATGTCTGCCACAGGAGCGCACAGCAAGGCTTTTAAGAAGATTAACACTTAAAAACAATTATTTGTTTGATAAAAATTATAGCAAATATGTGTCTGAGCTGAACTTTTCCTTAATAAATGAACGTAATTGTGAAATGAGCTGGATTTAAAAATTTGTTTCGCCGAAAGTGATAAAAAGCCATATATAGGTCGCACCTGAGTATAAGTCGCAGGCCATGAAAAAATGATAAAAAGGTGCGACCTATACACCGGAAAATACGGTAGTACTTCTGTGATTTTATGATTTTATTTTTCCTTTTGTAAAGCACTTTGTGACTCTCATGTCTGTGAAATGTGCTATATAAATAAAACTTACTAACAGTAAAAACTAATTTCTTAAATATGCTGGTGAAGATGTTTTGCCAGAAATTTTTGAATAAAGTAGATGCCATTTCCTGCATTCTTGTGTATTTTAACAAGTTGTTAAACATCTATGTTTACCTACATGTAAACATGATTCACTAACTATTTTAGAGACATCTAACAAAATAAAGTCAGGTCCTGTGGACAGATTAAAAAATTGTTTAAATTATTATTGATCATGCATCAGGATATTTTAGAGCAGGGGTCACCAACACGGTGCCCGCGGGCACCCGGGTGCCCCCAAGGACCATTTGAGGTGCCCCCGGACCTGTTCTAAAAATAGCACAACTCACTACTAAGCTGCATTTAAACTTTCATTTTATTCAGTTGTTATTCTTTTTTTGTATTTATATATATTTTAAAATGTCTATCTTAAAACTGTGTTCTTAAAAATATGTTTATTACACATCGTTTTCAATTTACGCTTTGTTATTTGCGAAGAGTTGATCAAACTGGTGCCCTTTGTATGACTCCGTACCCACGAAGTACCGTAGCTCTCAGTTTCAAAAAGGTTGGTGACCCCTGTTTTAGAGACACCTCATTCAACTAGTTCATATAAACATCATCCTGTTTTAAACTCACTCCTGTGGCTAAGATAATTAAATGAATGTGACAATTTATCACAGTGGCTTTAGGGGTGCAATTGACTTTTATTTTGTTAATTTTTATTTAGTTTTATTTGTAACACAACATGCCATTTTACTAAACAATGGTGACACTCAACTGCATTTATAAAAATATTAACTTTACCCAATGAACAGGTGACATTTTAATAACCACCAACAGTGAATTTAGGAGGGGCTTTTTACAGTTTTCTGATTTAGCACTAGGATGACTGAATTTTCAAGATCCTGAGGACAACCCCCCTCCTTCTCTTCAACCATTAGTAGGCCATTAACTGCCTTTTGTTATAAATATGCGTGCACACAACTCAGACACCCCCACCACACCAGACTGCATTCCAATGTTTCCACCAGGTAAGTCTCTGCGAGGCCCTGACCAATTCACACATAACAGACCCTGAAGTTATCTCACAGTTGAACATTTTGGGACATCCACTGAACGGAAAGCTTTGTCTGCTCCAGAACAAGTTTATGCATACAATTGTCTTATTCTGCTGTGCTGATTATCCTATAACCCTGATGTTCTGTCAAATAAATTATTTTGCTTACAAGTACTATCTCTCTCCTTGTCCTTGGCACATGTATATACGGTGCATTCCGACACATGCAGGTGGCCCATTGCTGTGTTCTACAACATGCTTGACCTATTGTTGTCCGTCATCTGACGGACCGACACAGGTCACATGACATGAAGTCAACTGACGGACCGACATAGGTCACATGACCTAAAGTCAAGTGACGGACCAACACAGGTCACATGACCTGAGGTCAACTGACAAAACGACATAGGTCACATGACATGAAGTCAACTGACGGACCGACACTGGTCACACGACATGAGGTCAACTGATGGGCCGACATAGGTCACATGAACTGAGGTCAACTGACGGACCGACATAGGTCACATGACCTGAGGTCAACTGACAGACCGACACAGGTCACATGACCTAAGGTCAACTGACGGACCGACACAGGTCACATGACATGAAGTCAACTGACGGACCAACACAGGTCACATGACCTGAGGTCAACTGACAAAACGACACAGGTCACACAACATGAGGTCAATTGACGTACCAACATAGGTCACATGGCATGAAGTCAACTGACGGACCGACACAGGTCACATGTCGTGAGGTCAACTAACGGACCAACACCGATCACATGACCTGAGGTCAAGTGACGGACCAACACAGGTCACACGACATGAAGTCAACTGACAGACAGGTCACATGACATGAGGTCAACTGACGGACCGACACAGGTCACATGACCTGAAGTCAAGTGACGGACCAACACAGGTCACATGACCTGAGGTCAACTGACAAAATGACACAGGTCACACGACATGAAGTCAACTGACGGGCCGACACTGGTCACACGACATGAGGTCAACTGACGGACCAACACAGGTCACATGACCTGAGGTCAACTGACGGACCGACATAGGTCACATGACCTGAGGTCAACTGACGGACCGACACAGGTCACATGACCTGAGGTCAACTAACGGACCAACACAGGTCACATGACCTGAGGTCAAGTGACGGACCAACACAGGTCACACGACATGAAGTCAACTGACAGACAGGTCACATGACATGAGGTCAACTGACGGACCGACACAGGTCACATGACCTGAAGTCAAGTGACGGACCAACACAGGTCACATGACCTGAGGTCAACTGACAAAATGACACAGGTCACACGACATGAAGTCAACTGACGGACCGACACTGGTCACACGACATGAGGTCAACTGACGGACCAACACAGGTCACATGACCTGAGGTCAACTGACGGACCGACACAGGTCACATGACCTAAGGTCATGTGATGGACCAACACAGGTCACATGACCTGAGGTCAACTGACAAAACGACACAGGTCACACGACATGAAGTCAACTGACGGACCGACACAGGTCACATGACCTGAGGTCAACTGACACAACGACACAGGTCACACAGCATGAGGTCAACTGACGTACCAACACAGGTCACATGACCTGAGGTCAACTGACACAACGACACAGGTCACATGACATGAAGTCAACTGACGGACCAACACAGGTCACATGACCTGAGGTCAACTGACAAAACGACACAGGTCACACAACATAAGGTCAATTGACGTACCGACATAGGTCACATGGCATGAGGTCAACTGACGGACCGACACAGGTCACATGACATGAAGTCAACTGACAGACAGGTCACATGACATGAGGTCAACTGATGGACCGACACAGGTCACATGACCTGAAGTCAAGTGACGGACCAACACAGGTCACATGACCTGAGGTCAACTGACAAAATGACACAGGTCACACGACATGAAGTCAACTGACAGACCGACACTGGTCACACGACATGAGGTCAACTGACGGACCGACACAGGTCACATGACCTGAGGTCAACTGATGGACCGACACAGGTCACATGACCTGAGGTCAACTAACGGACCAACACAGGTCACATGACCTGAGGTCAAGTGATGGACCAACACAGGTCACACGACATGAAGTCAACTGACAGACAGGTCACATGACATGAGGTCAACTGACGGGCCGACACAGGTCACATGACCTGAAGTCAAGTGACGGACCAACACAGGTCACATGACCTGAGGTCAACTGACAAAATGACACAGGTCACACGACATGAAGTCAACTGACGGACCGACACTGGTCACATGACCTGAGGTCAACTGATGGACCGACATAGGTCACATGACCTGAGGTCAACTGACGGACCGACACAGGTCACATGACCTGAGGTCAAGTGACAGACCAACACAGGTCACATGACCTGAGGTCAACTGATAAAACGACACAGGTCACACGACATGAAGTCAACTGACGGACCTACTCAGGTCACATGACCTGAGGTAAACTGACGGACCAACACAGGTCACATGACCTGAGGTCAACTGACATACCGGTATAATGGACCAGATTGCACATTTATATACGGTGCGGCCCATTGCCGTGTTCTACAACATGCTTGACCTGGCAGCGATAAATGCTTATGTGTTATACAAGGCTTGCACTGGGTCCAAGGATTTTGGACTGAGGGGTAGGGGGTGGGGGGGTGTAGGTGTAGAATTAATGGGTCATTAGCAGGGTCATTAGCATGTGAATCGACATTATATAGCCCACTGAAAGGGACCGGGGGATTTGGAAGCCAAGTTCCCTTGCGCAAAAAAGCGCAGCCTTAGTCAAATTAGTGTTAGTGATACACATCGTGGTGAAGTTAGTTTACGACTCCGTCATATTTTCATCAGCGTGGTTCTCCCGTGTCGTCAATTTCAAAACTGCATGTTGCAGGTTGTTTTTTTTTTATCTTTGTGAAGCTTCAAGAGCTCCCACACGTTGGAGGAGTTAGGTCGAACAGTTTTCTCTGTGTCGTTCATTTGTAAAATTTACTTAATTTCCTTTGAAAACACCGCCTGTTCTACTTCCGCCTCCCTCGCGCTCTGTTGAACTTGTGAGTCGCGCTGCAGAGTTGTTGTTTTTTTACAGATTTCGCTGTCGTCTCCTCCCCCTGTCTATCCTGAGGTTGTGATTGGCCAAAATGACGCCTCCACCAAATATGTTTTATTGTCGACAGATGCATTGCTGTTTCTTGAAATCCAGTCAGGGGGAAATGATGCCGTCTGCCACGGGTCTTTCAAGTGGAGAAGACGAAAATAAGTTCCGGAACGCACCATACTCTAAAAAAAGTCCCGGTACTCTCAGGGTTAAATTTTAGAAGTGGTGGAACTGCGTTCCGGTGCGTTCCGGTCCACTTAAAGCACTGATTTTGAGCAGGAAAGTGAGGGGCAGATGGCTTAGCATTTTGTAGCTGACTAGCTAGTTACTACCGATCTGCTAGTTACTTATGATCTGCACAAAATAATTTAATGAAACTTCTTAAACATTTTGAGATTTTAATCCATCCATCACAACTTGTCTGGACTATTGCAATTCACTTTATGTCGGTCTGAGCCAGTCATTACTGACTCGACTTCAGCTGGTTCACAATGCTGCTGCTCGTTTTTTTTAACCGGTACCAGAAAACGAGAGCACATCACCCCTGTCTTAAAAGCACTACATTGGCTCCCAGTTTGTTTTTGGATTAAATTTAAGGATCTTTTGTTTGTACTAAAATGTCTTCATGGTCTCGCCCCACAGTATCTGTCCGACCTTCTTTAGCCGTACATTTCTTCACGCTCTCTGAGGTCAGCAGATCAGCTCCTGTTGGTCGTCCCAACGTCCAACAGGAGGCTGAGAGGTGACCGAGCGTTCTCAGTTGCTGCCCCTAAACTGTGGAACGAGCTGCCTGTGCACGTTAGACAAACGGACTCACTTAGCTTGAAAGGTTGGTTTTACTGTTTATGTTACAGTATTTGTTTTATAGTTTTTACTGTGTGCTGTTTTGATTTGTTACTTCATTACTTTTATGGTGTTTGTTGAGTTTATAGTTTTTATGCTTGTATGTGCTAGTGTACAGCACTTTGGCTCACAGTGTTGTTTTAAAGTGCTTTATACTGTAAATAAAGTTGCATTGTATTGTACTGTATATGCATCATCACAGACACACTGGCATCAGAAGCAGTTGGGATCTGTGGGGTGGACACAATACAGAGTCGGGGGGGGGGGGGTCGTCTGGAGATCATCCCCCATAAAAGTTTGAATAAAGCAGATGCTGTTTCCTGCATTCTGGTATTTTAACAGGTTGTTAGACATCTACGTTTACCTACATAAGTGAACACTTGATTCAATAATTATTTTATGGAGCATGGCACAACAAGAAGTAGCCTGACCAACAGCTCTCATTGGGTGCATAGAGCACACTCCACTTCTCCCACACATCCTAACATCCCACCTCCCCCAACAACTGCTGGCACTAACGTAGTGATAAGCTAGAGCGCAACACAGAGGTGTCTATCCCTTTTCCCCCCACCCAGTCCACAACAAACACCTCAGAGATGAGTGCCCTCCA
>JBBPBX010018261.1:9298-36910 GCA_038048925.1 Garcialebias charrua | reverse complement strand
CTGTAAATTCTTCCACTTTTAGCATTTAATCAGTGGAGCCACAATGTTGATTCTCAAAGTAAACATTCCCAATTTTTCTGATTCGAAACTGATATGATCTTTGTGTGTGTGTGTGTTTCCAGGATGTGGGCTGAACTACCACAAGCGCTGTGCCTTCAAGATCCCAAATAACTGCACTGGTGTGAGGAAGAGGCGATTGTCCAATGTTTCTTTGCCAGGACCGTCACTCTCTGCTCCAAGGCCGCTACCTGCTGAAAATGCAGTGGTTGTCCCAGATGAGGTAGGTTCTAATATCAAAGTGTTCATGCATGAAAAAGGGAAGTACATTTTTAAAAACCTCTCACATAAAATGAACTAGTTTTAGTTTTAACATAATTCTAAACAAGACTGATTGGTGAATTTCTATTTGCAACAAGCTCTCAGTCCGCATGCTACTCACAAGCTCCATCGCTGCTATTAAATACTTGTAAACTTGTCAAATTTGGCTCTCTTCCCTGTCCGACCCTCCAGGGCCACATTATTGAATAGCACTGGTGCAGAAAATTGAATTTAGCTGCACCGACTCAGTGGAGAGATCCTCAGTGAGCTCTTATGAAACAGCTTTTGCATAAGCTCACACAGAAAACCTCCCATTCTATTCTGTGTCCACGCAAAAGGTCATGAGGAAATGTAATTATGGTAATGATCCTATCGAAGTTTGAGGTTTTTGTATTTGCTATCTTGCTGCTGAAAAACGGAAATGGTGCGCCTCCCATTTCTGTCAGGAGCAGACTGGAAATGTTAAACATGACAAATTTAACAAACCTGTTTGCACCGCTCAGAATATGAATAATATGCAAAATTATATTACAAAGTAATACTGTTAAGGAGGCTGCAGTAGCTCAGAGGCCTGTGCCACACATCTGTAATCCTGAGACTGCAGGTTCGAGCCCAGCAGATGGGAACAGCTGAAGAAACCCCCACATACTAATGTTTTTAACATTTCTTTTCCTCTTTTCACTTTCTTGTTACTGTATTTTTCGGAGTATAGGTCGCACCTTTTTATCATTTTTTTCATGACCTGCGACCTATACTCAGGTGCGACCTATATGTGGCTTTTTATAACTTTTGGCAAATTTAAAAAAAAAAATCTAGCTTATTTCACAATTACGTTCATTTATAAAAAGTTCAGCTCAGACACATATTTGCTATAATTTTTATCAAACAAATAATTGTTTTTAAGTGTTAATCTTCTTAAAAGCCTTGCTGTGTGCTCCTGTGGCAGACATTTGCAGCAGAGCTAAACGTAGGTGCGACCTATACTCCGGTGCGACCTATCTAGGGATTTTTCCAATCTATTGGTAATAATTGGACAATGCGACATATACTCCGGTGCAACCTATACTCCGAAAAATACGGTAACTCTTTCTAAAACTCTCCCTCTGAGGTTCTTGATTTTATTTTATTTTTTTCATATTCTTTTGTATTGCACATGGTTTTAATTTTTGTCTTTTCTTCATCCAATCAACCTCAGCAACAGCGGCCCCATCAGGAGGCAGGGAAGCGCATCCTGTCCTGGAGCGGCAGGCCGATCTGGATGGATAAGATGGAGAAGACTCGAGTTAAGGTGCCACACACCTTTGCCATCCATACATACACTCGACCTACCATATGCCAGTACTGCAAACGTCTGCTCAAGGGTCTGTTTCGCCAGGGCATGCAGTGTAAAGGTGGGATTAAAAATTTAAATGTTTGTTAGATTACAAAGTACACAATGGTTTTTTTGGGGAAAAATGTCAATGTCTTAACATAATTATCACTTGCCAGATTGCAGATTTAACTGCCATAAGCGATGTGCTTCAAAGGTACCAAGAGACTGTTTAGGGGAGGTGGACTTCAATGGAGGTAAACTCAGTCGCCAGTTCCATAGATAGAAAGTGATACCAGATATTTGAGGACCTTTTTGAAGTTTTCATATAGTACTGTAATGTGCAAAAGTCTTTGTGAAAATTCCCTCATTTCTTCATATTTTACTTCCAAGGAGATTGATTTGAGTGAATATGCAGACAAAGTTGACTTAAAAATTACAAATTACTGCACATTACTGTAAACCTGCATAAATGATTGGGACAAAAAATATATACGGTAAAGTTTTTCTGCATTTTGAAGTTATTGGAATGATATATGTTTTAATATTTAGTTATGTAGCCATTTGTCAGATGTCAAATGTTCATGAGCATCAGAAATCAGTGAATACGTTTCAAATGCCTGTATTTGGTGGCAATGTGCAGAGCCAGCCAGCCCTGGACCAGACTCTGACACCACCATGGATACGATGGAGGTAGACAGCAGTGATATGGATGGTGGCAGAGGACTGGACGATCCAGATGAACCATCCACTCCAGATGGGATGTTTGGCATGGATTCTCCCTTTGTTGATAGAGAGAAGGATGAAGAGCCCATTAAGACTATAAGGTACTCCACCACTGTGTTAATACAATGAAGTGACACAGTATGAACCTGATTATGCATATAATCTATATACAGGTAGTCCTCGAGTTACGACGGAGACCCGTTCCTACGCTATGTCGTAACTCGAATTTCGACATAACTCGAAACATACGTCCAAACTGCACCTTACACGTACAGTACTTTATTTAACCAAGCACTTAGCCTATCCTAACACAGTACCCTACATAATTATAAAAAAAAAACACATACATTTCAGAACCATAATGAAGGGAAAAAAGAGTTAATTTCCTACTCTGGACTGCTGGTGAAGCCATTTCCTCCGTTTCTCCCTCCTTCCTCCGGGTTCGCCATTCGTTTACGTTGTAAAACCGCCGTCCATAAAACAGCTACTTTTCCACAGCTGCTGCCTGTCCAGCTTGGTCCAACAAGTTTTGTTTTGTTTTTTGAATGTCCAGAGGACCAGACTTAGCTTTTTTAGAGAGTGCAGGGAAAGTTGTAGCCTCCACATCTAGCAAAACAGGAAACTGTCGGAAACTGCGTAAATCGGCTTCATAATAAAAAATTTCAATTTTTCAAAAATTATTATTATTATTTTTTAATGGAGATGCGTGTGGTAACCCCGAAACGTCGTAACTCGAGGCTGTCGTATGTCGAGGAAAAATTTGTATGTGATCCTACTTATGAATTTTCGACTTACGAACGGCCCGTAGGTACAGAACTCGCTCGTAAGTCGGGGACTACCTGTATTATCCTTCGTTGCTGACGGCTTTGAACTGTGAATGTTTGTAGTTTTCGAGATGAGTGTTTTTCTGGACTGGAATTGACCAGAGAATGAAGTAAACCCAGTGCTTAATTTGTACATCAAACATTGCAGGAACACAAATAAGGGGGGAGGAGAGTGGGTTGTATCTGCTACCCCAGAAATTTTTGAATAAAGTAGATCTGCATTCTGGTGTATTTTTCATGGGTTGTTACGCATCTACGTTTACCTACATTTGTAAACACTTGATTCAATAAAGAGCAACAAGAAGTAGCCTGACCAACAGCTCCCCTTGTGTGAATAGAGCACGCTCCACTTCTCTCAAGCATCCATCCTATTTGTTCAAGGCAGTCAAATTTCTTCCTAACTTAATTATTAGTAAACCTAAGAGTTACCAGAACTAGGGATGCACAATAGTATTAGCATGGTGTACGGCATAGATTAAGAAACCCACATTAGAGATTCATTCAACCTTTATTTAGACAGATAAGTCACATTGAGCCTCGAAGACTCATTTACAAGTGAGATCTGCTTAGACAGACAAAAAGTAATGAAATTAGACACATTAGGAAATGAAGGCGAAAAAAAATCCTATTAAAAGGTTTCTTCATGCCTGAGAAAAAAAATTATAATATTAAAAAACACCTCGCACAGATAAGCACATAGTGACATAGACATTCTGCAGATGGGGGGAGACACCGAGAACAATGAGCAATGTTTATAGATGCTCTCAAGGTCACTGTAAGAGTTCTGATAAGGATGGAATAATCAACAGCTCCCTCCGATGAGATCCGTAAACATTCTCGAGGATGTCGAGATAATTTATGAATGGGATAAAACAAACATAAAAAAAACTTCTAAGGAAATGTTAACATTTATGTACTTCTTAAATTCGTGTTTTTCCTCAATCCATATCTTTTTAACAAAAATGCTGAAATACCAAAGCCATGCCACTAGGTGGCAGGAGCATCCACATTTAAATAAAAAGAGAAAAACATTCTTATCTTGGCCAAAGATTCTTCCAAAACAGTTTATTTTCTTTGATACGATTTTCATTTTCTTTCTGACATTAACCATTTTAATACAAGATCTGAGTTTAAATGGACTGGGATGATTCAAGACAGAAAAAAAATAGAGTTATGTTGTTTTTAAGGGCATGCATGGATTTGATCACACATTTTTGTTTTTGAACAACTTTAAGCCCACACAAATAGAACTTTTATGGCTCCTTGCGAAAAATTTTTATCTACCGGTATGTGGGAAAGAGGTGCAAACAACTTGAAGTGTACATCACCGAAAAGCCTTAGACCGGAGGAACAAAACATTTATTCTGACAAGAGGGAGATTGATTTTTTGTAAATTAATGTGGACTTGGTAAAAATGTCAGTATTATTTTTGTTTTAAAGTCCATAAATTATTTTTGTTACCTTCTTCCCCCAAAATACCCAACTAAAGAGAAGCAATGAAATATTTTATTGCCTGCTTTGAAAAAAAAAAAAAGATTAGTCTTCAAAAACCGTTATGCATAATTTATGGAGTTATTGTTTGAAAGCAACATCAGAGGAGTCACAAACCTTCTGCCAGCTCGAGGGACGTTACGGTCGAACTTAAAAGACAGTTTAGACTTCCAGGAGGATCGGAATTATTGCCAAGAACTTCAGAGCCGTTTTGAAATTATTCCCAGAACTAAAAGGCCAATTCCAAAAAACTATCGGAGGACTGGATAGTTGGAGACATTTAGAAGATGACAATCTTTTGTAAATTGTACATGCTCATCAGTAAAACTTCTGATTCTTGGTTTTTGTTAGTATTTTTTCCATTCAGCAAACAAACAACACAATTATCTACAATTATTCTTGACTTACTGATGGTAAATCTTAAGCTCATCTCCACATTTCTCATATGAAAAAGCAGAGTAAAAGTGAGTAGAGAGTCTGGCCCATGGCCTGCTTTGGCTCCACTTATTACACACGCTGCAACATTTCCCAGCATCCTTCACTGATACCCATCTAAATACACTCTCATACTTCCAAACCCTGGCATCGTCTCCCGTTTAAACAAAGGTAATTGTGCGTGATTTGAGCATTAGCCAGTGTCATCAGTCATGGAGAGCGTAAATTCTCCACCCGAGCAGGTGCTGTTTGGCAAGCTCGGCCCTGCCGTGTTATGTGAAATGTTTAAGCCAACTCAGAGTTGTAAAACACGGCGGGTAAATACTCCATTTTCATTTCGCCTACAATCCATCATCGGGTGGCTCAGTAGTGGCTCCATAGCATCCAGTATGCGAGGCGGACCGACGCCGCGGGGCAAACTTTGTATGGACTTTGGACAATGTTGAAGCACAGATGGCGTTAAGTAAAACAAATCAGCATGACGTATTCATGAATGATAAAAGAGGTCCACACTGCTACTCACAAGACAGGCTTTTGCTTCTGTAGCCACTTACGCTTCCCAAGTTATGATTTGTTCAGAGGCAGGACCACAAACAACAAAAGTAAATAAAAGAACTACAAAGGCAATAGAAATACCAACTGCTGACCGGGTACATGTTTTCAGACAGGTGAGCTATTTTTTTGTATTTTTTATTTTAACCTTTATTTATACAGGTTAGCCTCATTGAGTCACGAGGACTCATTTTCAACAGACCTGTTTGGGAGCATAGGGGTTAAGGACCTTGCTCAAGGGCCTACAGTGGGGGAAATGAAGGTGGAGGCAGATGTGGTTGTTTCACCTTTTCAATCCACATTTTTGGTGTTGTCTGTCTCGGGAGTCAAACCGGCGACCTTCCGATCACGGACCCGTTCTCTAACCGCTGTTCCACCATTCACTAATTGTTAGTCCAAGATGGGCCAAGACAAAGCATACGCCGATATCAAAACCATGTCCAAATATTTCAAAGCCTTTGCGCTAATGTTTAACCCTTCAATGGTCTCATGGGGAAAAAAATAATCAGACTTTTTGTCCATGTTTTTATTTTTATATATGTTGGTGTTGTTGTTTTTTTCCCCCAGAGAAAACCTATAAATCCTCTTAATGTATTTTTATTTGGTCAGAATTGTTTCAAATGCTCCCGTAACCTCACGGTAACTTTACTAGGGATGCACCGATCCACATTTCTCACTTCTGATCCGATACGATACTTAAGAACTGGGTATCGACCGATACCGATACTTTTCCGATCCGATACTGTTCAGGTATGTGAATCTGTATAATGAAATATTTGTACTGAGACTATAAAGTTATGTGTATTTTGGAATGTTTTCTATACTATAAAGACTATACTGTTAAAGTTTGTGAGTTTCCTGTTGTGAGTGTCTTCATTGGTTTTAACTCACATAATGTTAAGACGGCAGTCACAGAATATGATGGAACACAAGTGCTCTTTGAAGCTGGATCGGAAATATCGGCAGGTTGGATCCGATATCCGATACTTAAATTATGCTGGTATCGGATACCGATACCGATACTGGATCGGATCTGCCCCATCCCTAAACTTTACTGCCCTCTAGTGTTTCTCAATGTAAAAAAAAAAAAATCAACCATGGAGAAATCACATTATAAATGCATTTTATCATAAAAAAATAATGCAATCCTCTCAATATTTTTTTACCTTAATAGCTATACATTCTGATTCATGCTCAATAATCCAGGTAGAAAAATCCAACATCTCGTGGCGTCCCTGAGCAGCACACCCTATCCCAAAATGCCATCTGGGCGGTATCAATAGCTGCCCACTGCTCCACCTGGTGGTGGATGGCTTAAATGCAGAGACAATTTCACCATTGTGTGCACATAAAATGACAAGACATAACACATTATTATTATTATTATTATATGGTATTTTAGCAGTTATGTAAGGTGATTAATTTTACTCCCAAGCGACAATAGCTATCGTAAAGTTAAAAGACCTTCTGAGAGTTGAAAACCAGAGTCAGTGTCTCCAGAAAAGTCTGAAGCATTCAGCACATAGGATGTGATATTCTTAGCAAACGTGCCTCAAACTGCACAGGAAGTGCTACAGCAGGCTGCTGCTATTTGCACATTCAAACGACCACAGAACTGTCTGTAAATAAATATGACATCTTAAATTCTGAGAAACTTTGAAAAATTATGACATTGTCACATAATTTGGATTTCCTCTCAAAATTGGAAGGTCTAAATTTACAGTTTTATTTCCTTATAAATTCCTGGATTAACTCATAGAAAATTAGTTTTGCATGAAAATATATTAATTATACGCCAAAATTAATAGTAATCTCTATTATTTATCTTGACATTTTGCTTTGCACACTAGCTGCTTCTACTTTTTTCCATTTTTAATGACCTAAACATGCGATCATACTTTTTTTTTTAAACTCTCTATTATCTGATTCTGTTGAACTTTGGAGTTTTCTATCTTCATCTGGAACAACCTAACAAACGAACATTGCAGCTTTTCCAGAAATGCTTCCTATTTCAAGGAGCAGACCTCATACCCTAATAATTTTCCAGGCAATCAGTGTCTCTTTGTCAGAGATGGAGGGATAGAAGGAGACGACAGGGAGGGGCAGTGAAGAAAAGATCAAGACGGGAACGAGGCAGGTAGGGAAAGCTTGAACAATAAAAGGTTAAAAAACATGGATCAAACGATGGTCTTTGGAGAAGAAAATAAAACCACGACATGGAAAATGTGAAAGTGAGAGGTGGCGAGTTCGGTGCCTCATTAAGTAAAGACACTTAAGAGTCTGAGGCAGGAAGCAGACCCTTCAACGGTGGTTTTGAACAGAGAATCGGTCTTCAAACGATAAAGTCTGAGTGACCTTTTCAACAGCATCCCCAGAGAGATGAATGGAAAGACAAAGACCCCCCCCCCACACACACACACACACACACACGCACACACACACACACACACACCAAACAAACATTGAAGGAGCAACACATTGCTGCCCAGCTTCTTCTACACATTATATGGTCTGGACAAACCTGTCCTTAACCAACGAGGTCATGCAGATGTTATTGATAATGTATTAATCTATTCTGAAGTTTCTGCAGTTATCAATAAAACAAAACAAAATAAAAAAACTATGTCAAAAAAATCCCAAGACTTTTATACTTGTACTTCAGTGCTTCATTTATAAACCAAGCAATGCAGGAATGCAAATGAGGGGGTCTGGGGGTCCTCCCCCATAAAATGTTAAATGCGGTAAATGTAATTTCCTGCATTCTGGTGTATTTTAACAGGTTTATAAACATCTACTGTACATACAGCACATAAGTAAACACGTGATTCAATAACTATTTTAGAGAACAAGAAGAAGTATCCTGACCAACAGCACTCCCTGTGTGAGTAGAACACGCTCCACTTCGCTCAAGCATCCTACCCCCGCATCGACCCAAAACCTGATTTGTCCATTACAAGTTGTGGATAGTAGGGCTTTAACAGACTACTCGAGTAATCGACACATCGATTACTTGGACCTCTATTGAGTTTTTTTATTTCAAGTCGAGTATTCGTAGTGACGTCGTCACGTCGCAGTTACAAAACAGAAAATGAATGAACTTCCTGTTTGGAGCGCGTTACGAAGCGGCGTTACACCATATTCTGTGACCACCGTATATTGTGACCATAGGGGGCGGTGTTGCATGAACTGTTGCAAGTCACAGAATGTGGTGGAACACCGGGCCCAATGACCGAACCAGAACCAGCTTCCTCTGACCTTGTTTCACAAATAAAAGGCAAACAATATTAATCTCTAAACCTATAAAAACCTATTAACATATTAATCTCTAAAACTAAACCTAATGCGCAGCATCACAGGCGGTGGTGCGGGGTGGTCAACCGCCACACTGTTTTTAGTTTAGTTTTTGATGTGTCGCACTTTTTTTTTCCACTTTTGCAGCTTAATAATAATAATAACTAACAGTTTTGGGTTTCCTGTGACTTATTTGCTGTAAGATAAATGATAGGAGCATAATATATGCTTGCAACGTTTTGTTGGTCTTTTTTTTGTAAATAATTAAAAAAAAAAATGCGGTTTTAATTAGTTTTTTTTTTTGCATCTTGAGATCCTATGACATCATCAACTACTCGAGCTCTACTCGAGGATTATGTTAATGTCGAGTTTTAAAATTATGTACTCGTTCAACCCCTGGTGGATAGTAGATCTGCTTGGCCTTGAACTGAGCAGCTGTCCAGGCTGTTGGGCATCCCGCACTTAGTTCTGAGCCCAACTCCTCTTCACTGAATTCACTCCTCCTCCTCCTTGTTGTCCGACTCCACATGTGAAAGCCCAGGCGCATCCTCCGGCTGTTCGTGGCGGCTGGCTGTGGGTTCCTGCCTGGTTAGCTCGACACTCACCCCCACCAGTCGCACCTGCTCCAGTACCATCTCCATTGACACTGCCTTCATTCATTTCTTGTTTTTTTTTTTGTTGTACAATGAGTACTTTTTTAATGAAAGAAAATTGGACTGTTGTTTTCATCGTTGTTATTTTGACAAATCAGCGCTGTTGTTTTGATATGTGATGTACGTAGCATGATTACCCGTCAATCATTTCTCGGATTGAATTTTTAATAAACAATCAAACTTTTAATAGTGACCCACTTAAATTGTAAAACTGATTTGCAATTTAGTTGTGCTATTTAATTAAAACAGATAAAGTCAAAGTCAAGGTCAACTTTATTGTCAGAACTGCAATATGTGCAGGACATACACAGGATTGAAATTGCGTTTCTCTCAGTCCCTCAGTGCAACAGTAACCATTTAAACACTAAAACACTGAAACATTTAATAAACATAAGCATAAAATAGTAAAAGTGTAACACTGTCCTGAGTTTTTGCATAGTAGTATAAAAGTATGAAAATTTACACCAACACTAAAACACTAAACATTTAATGAACATAAGCATAAAATGAAATAATAAAAGTGTAATACTGTCCTGAGTTTTTGCATAGTAGTATAAAAAAGTATAAAAAGTATATCTATAAAATAAACTGAAGGTTCTAGCATTGACATTTGCAAAGAGTGGCAAAGCAGCATATGAGTTAATGTACACAGTATATGTATGAGGTAGTTGATGTTGGTATAGAGGCAAAGTGGCATATGCAGTAAGGCACATAAGGCACATTGGGCATCCTTAGATAAGGCTAGTCAGAGAATACTGTATATGTATCAGCAGTAGTGTAGATATAAAAGTAGTGTAAATGTAAACAGTAGTAATAAATGTAAAACAGTAGTAATAAATGTAAACCGTATTAATAAATGTAAACAGTGAATGTAAACAGTAGTAAGACTATAGGCAGTAATGTAATACAAACATTAGTGCAAATATGAGAAGTAGTGCAAACTGAATGAGCACATGACCGAGAGTTTAGTGAATAACCCGTTTGATGACACAGAGTCCAGTGTTAAAAACTTTGTGTTGAGTGGTAATGTGTGAGAAAGTTTTTTGTGTTAAGGCAGTTCAAATGGGAGGGGAGGCAGAGCAGGCAGAGTGTTTAGCATTCTGACTGCCTGATGAACAGAGCTGTCTCTCAGTCTGCTGGTTCGAGCCTGGAGACTCCTCAGTCTCCTCCCTGATGGCAGCAGTCTGAAGCAGCTGTGTAGTGGGTGTGTGGGATCACCTGCCATGCAGAGGGCTTTCCGAGTGAGGCGTTTGCTGTGTAAGTCCTGCAGTGAGGGCAAGGAGGTGCCGACGATCTTCTCAGCTGCTCTCACGATGCGCTGGAGGCTCTTGCGGCAGGATGCAGTACATGCACCAAACCACACAGTGATGCAGCTGGTCAGGACACTTTCTATGGCACCTCTGTAGAAGGTGCACATGATGGGGGTTGAAGCTCCAGCCCTTTTCAGCTTGCGGAGAAAGTAGAGGCGCTGGTGAGCCTTCTTCGCCAGTGCTGCAGTGTTCCTGCTCCAGGACAGGTCCTTTGAGACGTGCACTCCCAGGAACTTGGTGCTGTCCACTCTCTCCACTGCGGTGCTGTTGATGGTCAGAGGGGCATGTTGGGCATCCCTCTTCCTGAAGTCCACAACAATCTCCTTTGTCTTCTCCACGTTGAGAGTGAGATTGTTGTGTCCGCACCACAAGGCCAGGCGGCTCACCTCGTTCCTGTAGTCCGTCTCATCGTTGTTGCTGATGAGACCCACCACTGTTGTGTCGTCCGCAAACTTGATGAAGTGGTTGGAGCTGTACGATGGTGTGCAGTCGTGTGTTAGCAGGGTGAATAGAAGGGGGCTCAGCACACATCCTTGTGGGGCCCCTGTGTTCAATGTGATGGTGCTAGATGTGTTACTCCCGATCCGTACTGTCTGTGGTCTCCCGGTCAGGAAGTCTAGCAGCCAGTTACACATTGAGGTGTTCAGCCCCAGACTGTCCAGTTTAAGGATGAGCTGTTGGGGGATGATGGTGTTAAATGCCGAGCTGAAGTCGATGAACAGCATTCTAACATAATAATAATAATAATAATGAATTCAATTTATAACGCACTTTTCATTAATGAAAATCTCAAAGTACTAAAAAGTCCTTTGTGTCCAGATGTGTGAGAGCTGTGTGGAGGGCAGAGGAGATGGCATTGTCGGTTGAGCGATTAGGTCGGTATGCAACTAAAAATGAATGAACACTATAAATAGTGTTAACTTTCTTTTTATGTATGTGAATGTTTCTGTTCAGTGCCCTGAGATGACTTCTGTTGTGACTTGGTGCTATAAATAAACCAAATTGAAATTAATTGTATTATATTTTTGTGTTTTTAATTAAATTGCCCATGACTGTACTTCTAGGGGTGGAGATTTTTTTAAGGGTAGATCCAGAAATGCTTACTTGATGTGGCAGCTCGTGTGTGATATTAGGAATCTAGTTATGTTTAAAATTAGTGTTTATGTAATTATTTTTCAGTTACATATTCAATATGGGTTTTATTCAATCAAGGCAGTCAAATTTATTTATAACTTTATTATTAGTAAGGCTGAGAGTTACCGGATCCAAGCAAACAGTTACCGGGATGCACCCTGCCAAAGTAATAGTTCCCGGATCCTGTTCCGGCAGGGTCCAGCTCAAATTAAGCACTGGTCTACTTGCAACTGAAAGAAGCAGCTGTTCACATCAAATGGAGTCCAATCTTCCAAACTGCCGTGGGAAAACTCTTACGTATTAACAGCTTCACAATCAATAAACATGACAAGCTTCATGGTTCCCTCGGCTATAGATCACTAGATAGTTCTATGAAGACGTTTCGCATGTTTATTAAAAAAACTAAAACTAAAGTATTGTTCCTTAAAAGCCTATTGATCGCTGTGATGCCTGACAAAAACGTTTAAATAAAATACTTGTTAGCCCTCGGAGAGTGTGTTAGGGATGACTCACAGCTACTACCTCACACCATTTTAGAACAATCTCTTTAAAATAGACAAAGTTGTGGCCATTTTTTGTCTTTGCTCATATCAGTTAGCTGCGGTGGCCATCTTAAAATGGGGTGACTGAGATGTAAATGTACACCCAAAGATTAAGCTGAAGCCAAATGGTTTGAGGTATTTTACTAACAAACAAGAATAACGCCAACAGTTAATGCTTTGCTTAATGAGAAATGCTCAAAGTGCGTGTTGAAAATGACTCTCTGCAACTACCACACCATATTTTAGCGCAAAATCTGCAAAACGTCCCTTAATTATCACAGTTTTTGTGTTTTGTGAGGTCTGCAGTGACCATCTTGAAGTAGGATGACTCCAACAGTTGTTGATGTTCACCCATTACATGCTTTCTGGAAGTTCCAATAAAGTTAATCCAATGATTCATGAGATATTTGGCTAACCGTCATAGTTAATGGGAAAGCTTAAAATCAGATTTATTTAGATAATTTTATGTTAAGAGTATGAGCTGGAGGTCAGTCTCAGCTACTGCTATACCAAATTTTAGCTCAACATCTGTAAATATGTATTTATTCATTTATTCAATTAAAAGAAACAAAAGAAACAAAACTAATCCATTAAAAAGAAAAACTGTGAATGTAAAGGGTGCAGAAAGAAGACAATTCTTATATCTGCCCCTTATTTAAAAAAAAAAAAAATAAAATAAAACTAACAATTTAGGAATGAACAATCTCCAAAGCAAAAAAACAAACAAAAAAAAAACAATCAGGCATTCTTTACATGGCACCATACTCCCCCCAACAACTTTACCTAAATCAAATTTTTAAACATATAAATTGTTAAAGGAATTTTTGTGGTGATATCAAGGCAATTCCACAATCCTATTCCCTGAATTACAACACAGCTCCTTTAGACTAGTTCTAAATGAAGGTTTTACAAACAATTCCATTCCCTTAAAGCTGCACTATGTAAGTTTCTGTTGTGCTCAGGACTTAGAAATATTTTCAGCAGGGAAAAGCATTCTGCTCCCACAGTCCGTGGTCTGTGAACTTGAGTTCTGCTCCGCCTCCTGCTGCATGTCTGCTCGGAGCCGCTCGGAGCCGCTTCAATATTCTGTGATAAAAAAATAAAATTAAAATAAATGCAGCAACAATGATTACATTTAAGAAAATGATAAAAAGTGGACTATTGCAAAGATATAAATGAAATACAGTTGTGTATGTTGCTTTGTAGTTCGATATTTTTTTGGCAAATTGTTTCTTGTTTTTTATTGGTTAAAGTTGATTGTTGTTTGATTTGATGGATTGTAAGAGGGGGCAGTTAAAATAAGATTTTTTCTTCTTACTGCCACCCTTCATTTTATTTATGTGTTGTATATTTATTTGATGTGAAATGTTGTATTATTATGTTTTTTTTATATAAAATGAATGAATAAACTAAACTAAACTAAACTTATATGTTAATAAAACGTTCTAAAAAATAAAATAAAACCATGAATCACTGGTCCAACAACACAAAAACACCATGAAATCAGCAGAGCTTCACGCAGCCACGTTGGACATGATTTAATTCGCTCGTGACTTCCTCATTTCTGTCAGTGGTCTGGAATGTCTGGAATGCTCCGCCCCCACTACATGTCCTGTGGCAGACGCTGCGAAGTTCTGTGATTATATGTTAATAAAACGTTCTAAAAAATAAAATAAAACCATGAAGCACTGGTCCAACAACACAAAAACACCCTGAAATCAGCAGAGCTTCACGCAGCCACGTTGGACATGAGTTTTTTTTCGCTCGTGACAAATCCATTTCCTCATTCCTGTCAGTGAAGGATGAAGCGATCACTTGACTTTTGGCAAAAAAACAAAAGAAAAGTCCAGCTCTGGGATGAAGAAGGGATATTTAATACATTTGTGTCACATACAAAACAGTCCTGCATCGCTTTGCAATCCTTTGAATGAGAACGTGCGCGGCGCTGGGGCTGGGACAGGCGGGGGCGTGGGTTGGGGCGTGACAAACAACTCTGTTTTTATTGGCTGGTCATTGTCCGGGTCACTCTGTGTTTTTAGTGTTTTTATAAATGCTGATAGAGAAGCAAGGGGACTATAGTTTTTTTCAGAGATTACTTTGTCTAACATCAGTCTGTCAGTAGATAGTGACAGAGTGAAGAAATATGTTAAAAATATATTGTTAGAAAAGTTACAGACTGCATTACAAAGTTACATAGTGTAGCTTTAAGGTTATAAAGACTCTTTTTTTTTTTTCAAACAAATTTTAATTAAATATTTGGGGGTAATATTTTTCATGAGCTTCATACATGACTTGTAAAATACTATATTCAACCAAATCATAAAAATGTAATAATTTCAACTGATGAATAATATTTTTGTTGGGTGACCATAGAACTCCCTACTAATAATTCTTATAGCTCTTTTTTGTCAAATAAAAATAAGATTTGTAATTGTTTTACATGATTTTCACCAAACTTCAATACAATAGATTAAATATGGAACAATCATTACATTATACAGTACAATATATATAAAGCTTTGTCAGTCAAAAACTTACTTTATACAGGAATGCAATTGATTTAGCCATTTTTATTCTTAAGTAATTTAGATTGTATCATCTCTAACATACATTCAATATTTTCACCCTAACAAAAAGTGTGGTATCATCTGCAAATATAACACACTTCAAAAGCCCTGACACATCAACCAGATCATACACATACAAAATACAGTAAACAAGCTTGTTCCCAACACAGAGCCCTGAGTAACTCCAGATCCATTAACACAAAACTCAGATCTTACAACGTTCCCCTGTACAAACGGTCTCCTATTATTCAAATAACTAGATACACTGTAGTGCTAATCCTCTAATGCCATATTTATTCAGTTTTTCAAGGAGAATAGTGTGGTTAGGAGTGTTGAAGGCCTTTTTAAATCAACAAAAACCTAACACAACACTGTTTTTGAGCAACAGCAGTTGTTATCTCTTTTATATTCATAATATTAATGAATTATAGCCACTAATGTGTTTTCTAATATTCATTAGCTGTGGCAGCCAACTTGAACAGGATTGACTCCAATAATTAGTTGGTTGTAGACACATTTCGTAAAAATAGATCCAGATAATTGAATTAAAATCCGTTCACTGGTTTATGAGATATTTTGCCAACAGACAGACATGACAGCATGCCTTTAGTGGTGAAGCGTGACGATAAACCTGAAGTTGTGAGTTCGTCTCACACCTGTTTGTGTTTCACGTGAACATACATGAACACGACACTGATTGGACCTTCAGGATCCTGAAGTGACGACAGAGTGATGGAGGTGCAGCCCCGCTCCGAGCAAAAATCAAAAAAGCACAAAATGTTTAGCATGATTGCGAGCACTTGAGTCTGACTCAAGAAAGAAATGCGTTTACCCAGGAGCAACAACGCAACTCTCTGTTTATTTCCTCTGCAAGCCACCTGGAAAGTATTAACCGTTCACTCCATGGGTCTGGGTTTTATTTAAAGCCTATTCATTTCCCATCCTTGTTATTGACTGGAAACGAAAATGCAAAATGACAATTTGAAGCAATGAAAAGGAGTCGTCAGGATTATCCAATGTTTTGTGGGATAATCCGAGAAACACGAGGTGGTGTCAGGTAGACGGGGTTGTAATTGTGGGTTTTGTCGTTCACCGTCAGCGCCGAGTGACTCTTTGAAAAGCCGTGGCGTCTTGAACCCCTGACTGAAACAATTAGCATGAGAATCAAACCATCACAAAGCAACAGCACGCCGTTTGATTGCCACCCCCCCGGGTGCTGTTTGATTCAACCAGCCCGTTAGCGCTTCTAGCTCCGCGAGCAACAACAAAACGCTTCTTTGGCTGCGACAATAAAGAACGAGTCCAAATCCTCGACAGGTTCATCGTTTCCACCTGAAGACGGATCAACGGTTGGCTGTCAGCGCGGTATTCTGTCGGCCATAACCTTTACTGTGAGGCGCTGCTTTCTTTCAGAGGGAACACTTTGCAGGAATGACAGGGTAATTTCTCTGTAAAAACTGATTAAAAGTGCTGCAGTTAAGAAAGGTGGTTGCTCAGACGTCTTGTTGCTAAAGAGCTGGAGGAGGAAGGAGAAAGTATGCAGAGGGTTGAACCACGACAGAATAATGAAGGCTTTTACAGCCACGCAGGGGGAAAAAAAAGTATTCAAGACAATTTTTTTTTAAATTTATGCATGAAAAACTCCAAAAGAGCCGTGAAACTAAACACAACTGCACTTCTTTAACCGTTCAGCGGAGTTTAGTTGTGTAAGATGTTTTCTGCCGGGCTGAGTCAGCTGGAAACTAGAACTTTCCTAGAGAAACTTTGACAAGAACTGCCACGTTGGGGCCATTTTATATTTGGTGGTTTGCTCTCAGCTACCACCATACCAAATTTCACAGTATGGCAAAAAAAAATCAACAAGTTATACAGGTAGTCCTCGACTTACGACGGTCTCGAGTTAAGCCGTTTCGCGGTTACGATGCATCTCCCATTAAAAAAAAAAATATATATATATATATTATATATATTTTTTGACAATTTATTTTGAAAAGCTGAATTACACAGTTTCCAGTTTTACGTAGTAAACGTAGCTGCGGAGGAATTCTGCCATGTACAGTACTCTACAAAAGCTATGTCTGGTCCTCTGGACACTCAAAAATAAAAAAAACTGTACTGTGAACGCGGTTTTACGTTGTAAATGAATACGGAGGATGGACCGAGCTGGACGGCGGTTTTACGTCGTAAACAAATGGAGAATACGGAGAAGGGACGGAGGAAAGGCTTCACCAGCATCCCAGTAGGAAATTAACTCTTTTTTCCCTTCATTATGGCTCCCAAATGTATGTATTATTGATAATTGTGTAGGGTACTATGTTAGGATAGGCTAAGTGCTTGGTAAAATAAAGTACTGTATGTATAAGATGCAGTATGTACGTATGTTCCAACTTACGCCGAAATTCGGTTCACGCCGCCGCGTAGGAACGGATCTCTGTCGTAAGTCGAGGACTACCTGTAGTTATTTTTATTTTAGGCTATGGTAGCCATCTTGGATTTCTGATTTGGATTCAGTATGTGATGGGGAACTTCTTAGCTATAACCACACCGAATTTCAGCTTTAAATGTGTAAAAATAGCTGAGGTAAAGGTGTTTAAATGTAGCTTTGGTGGCCATCTTGAATTTTTTTTATTTGACTTTAGTATCTATCAGAATCAGAATAAGCTTAATCATTGCACCGAAGTACAGCGACATTATATTCCATACAGTCATCTGAAAGATGGGCAGAGTGTGCGTGGCTGCAGCTCCTTCCGACTTCCGCCTCAGCTTCAAGCCGAGATGGCCCCAACCAAGAAAGGAGAGAAAAAGAAGGGGCGTTCAGCCATCAACGAGGTGGTGACCAGAGAGTACACCATCAATATCTACAAGCGCATTCATGGAGTGGGGTTCAAGAGAAGGGCACCCCGTGCCATCAAGGAGATCCGCAAATTCGCCATGAAGGAGATGGGAACCCCAGATGTTTGCATCGACACTCGCCTCAACAAGGTGGTGTGGAGCAAAGGAGTCAGGAACGTGCCGTACAGGATGCGTGTCCGGCTGTCCAGGAAGCGAAACGAGGATGAGGATTCCCCCAACAAGCTCTACACGCTGGTCACGTACGTTCCTGTCACCACGTGCAAAGGTTTGCACAGTCAACGTTGACGAAAACTAAATGTGTCCCCTCTGCGAGTGGAATAAATGGAAAAGGAATTTTCCGCTTATTCTTTAAATAGAAAAGGGAAAGACCATGAGGATGTGATAGAGGTGTTAAAAAAATCTCTTCACACCTTGTCCTCGTCAGGACACAATTTTAGACATAAAAAATCTCTACCAGCAAAAACATTTACAGACACATTACATATACATTTGACAACAACACAGTGAGATTTGTCCAAGAACTTCCAGATAGCGCTATAGTCCTGATATGATGTCAATGTCAGCCAGTACAGCTCTGATAAGCGTTCACAGAAGGTCTAGGGAGGTGGGACAGTGGATAGAGCAGAGCATTCTTAGTTTACACACATCCCAGGAGAAATTTGATAAGTTGGCCTGCTTCAAGGTCGAACAGGGAGGCCAGATTCAGATAAGTAACAGTTGTTTATTGTGCATTGCTCTCAGCTACCACAGCACCAAATTTCAGCTTAAAATATTTTAAAATGGCTGACTTATAGCATTTTTCCTTTTTAGCCCAGGTGGCCATTTTGGAGTTTTGATTTTCAAGAGAAATTCACAACAACCCGCTCTCAGCTACGACCATACCAAATTTCAGCTCAATACCTCAAACAATGACTGAGTTATAGTCAGTTTTGAGTTTGCTGAGGTAGCTGTGGCAGCCATCTTGATCCAAAATAGCTCCAAAAGTTAATCGCTGTGTTGGTCAGGGACATCTAGGTAATGTGACCTCACTGGCTGACCATCAGAGGCTGAGAAAGGGTAAAGGTAGGGCAGATGACTTGGGACCAGAAAGTCGCGGTTTGACTCCCTGCCATTCCCACATGTCATGGTGTCTCTGAGCAAGACACCCAATCCCCAATTGCTCCCCGGGTGCTCAATAACTGCCCACTGCTCCACCTGGGTGTATCCCAGGTGTGATGGGTTAAATGCAGAGAACCAATTTCATCATTGTATAGAAACAAACATGATGAAAACACATAGCACTTATTATTATTATAAGCTAATAAGATTTCTGTCAGTGTTTTTCAATGAGAAAAATGGCATACTTTATTGTGGATTGTGTCGCCACAGTAACTCAAAACTCCAATAAAAGTAATAGCACACATCACTGTGCCGAGCCGCTCATTTTGATGTAGTATTTGTGGGGGTACACATTACGGTTTGTGCCCCACAAATATTGATAGAAGAGCAAGAACTGTAGTCCCCAACTATGTGTAGGTTCCCATCCAAGGATATCTGCTCTGACTGACGAAGCCCTCTGGAGTGAGGGTGAAACGTTTCTACTAAAAAGAAATTGTCCAGATGAACTGATTGAGAATGAGCGGATTTGATACCTGGACTATTGAGAATGAACTTTCTGGTCATATCTTCAAAGAGTTTCATTCAAATCTGTCCATCTGTTCACAAGATATTTTGCTAACAAATACACTGTTAGTCTCCTCTCAACTGTGGTAATATCTAGTGTTTCCCATCACAAGCAAATACAGGTGGTCCTCGACTTACGAACGAGTTCCGTTCCTACGGTCGTTCGCATGTTGAAAATCACTGTAAGTCGGAAAACACACGAGCCGCCACTTATACACATACATGTACGTTACTGTACAGTTACCAAGTTACCAAACACTTTGCCTATCCTAACACAGTACCCTACATAATTATCCAAAAACACATACAGTACATTTGGAGGCATAATAAATAGTTAATTTCTTACTTTGAGCTGGTCAAGCCTGTCTCCGTCTTTTAGCATGTTAGCTCGTTGCACGTCCGAGCTCCGCAGCTTTGTGCTGCTTCACGTGGTCCAAACTGTTTACAGGAAGGACTGTTAGCATGTTAACTCCATACATTTGGGGCCATAATGAACGGAAAAAAGAGTGAATAACTTACTGGGAGCTGTTTCTCTGCGGTGTCCATCCAAAAAGCTGCGCCACGTTAGCATGTTAGTCCCTCCAATAGCTGCACCCGTTAGCATGTTAGCCCCTCCAAAAGGCTGCAGCAGCTGTTTTTCCACGTTTTAGCATGTTAGCTCGGTGTCCATCCAACATCTGAGGCTGCCAGGCGGACATCGAGGCGAGCTCCCGGCCGCAGCAGGCCTCTCCGCCGCCCGTCGGCTCTGTATCCCCGGTGAGTCCGGCGTTAGCATTTTACAGTGGTGTCAAAAGTATTCACATTCATTACTCAAGTAGAAGTATAGATACTGGGATTTAAAATTACTTCTGTAGAAGTAGAAGTATCAACTCTAGCTTTTTACTCAAGTAAAAGTAAAAAAGTACTGGTTTCAAAAACTACTTAAAAGTATAAAAGTAAAAGTAGCGTAAGAAAAAGCAACAACAAAGACAAATGCTTAGGCTGCACCACACATACTATTGTATACAACCCCACCTCCCCCACAAAAATCATTTTTTTAGACTAGATTATATTATATTGTTAATGTTGAAAAACTAGGGGTGCACTAAGCTACCTGTCTTAACTGCATATATGCCCATTGAAAATAGGGTTGCCAACTCCTTGATAAATAAATAAGGGACACCTCTCGGCAGGGCTGGTCACCCCATTTAACCCCCCCCCCACACACACACACACACAAACACCCTGCCTGCCCCTCCTCACTTTGAAATCAACCTGAATTCATTTGGATACGTGTTTTTGAATTATAAAAATATGTATAAACAAATTATTACACAATTAACCATTTATTTTTAGTGCAAATAGAATTGCCAGAAACAAACATATCTTTTGAAAATTATGTATCTTTCTTAAACAGACCTCTGTCCTGCTTAATAACTTAAAACAGAATTATGTATCTTTCTTAAACAGACCTCTTTAGTGCAACGTGCAAATAAAGTTTGTAGTAAATCTGTAAACATAAACACATTGTGCCTCAAAGGCCATGGCTTTCCACTTGTAGTAAAAATAAAAAACTTGTAAACTAAACAGTGGAACGTTACATTATGGAGTCAACCTATTTTTTCCATTTGTTTTTCTGCTGAGATCGTGCTGCAGCAAGGAGTGCTCTGTTTTTCAGTGCCAAAGAGTAAAACTCTGAGCAAGACATTTCATAATTTAGACTGACAATGAGCTCACTTCTAATTAGTTCAGTAGAACATTTGTTTCGCACATCAGTCCACTTACTTTTCATGAAAGAGAAAATCCTTTCCACAAACCCAGTGGAAGATGGGATGCTGAGGACAAAGGATACAACAGCTGGATGTTGGGGAGGTCAGCTGCCTGAAGAACTTGCATCCACTTCTCTGCTGTTCCCTGGGACTGCCACCTTTCTTTCTCCTGAGGTGAGGTGGTCTATCAGGCTGTTTGCAGTCACACATTCCTCATACAGCTCATCCATAGACATGTTTAGCCTGCCAAAAGTTCATTAGTGACACATAGCCTAGGTTATGTAGTGATAAATAAATGGAAAAACGTGTATTGTTTATATTTATAATTTAGCATTGTATTTAAACTACATTTTGAAATGTATTTATTAATTTACCTATATGAACTGTGTTTTTTTAAAGATGGACAAGGTTGTATGTTTGCATAGTGTAAAGTAAATTCACAATTATGTATTTATTTGTACGTGTCAATTGTACACTTTTGTTTATAACTATCAATAATTAAACATGGTTCACCACTACACTGGAAATTATTGAATTTTTACCTGCCAACCAGGTGAAGACTTTCAGTGATCTTCTCCACTTCCTCAAAGGATATTTTTCCAGATGCCAGAGAGAGGGGCTGAAGGTGAAAGAGCCAGTTTTCCTCTGAGAAGTCAAACCACTTCTGGACATAACTGATGGCAGTTTTTTTTTTTTACATACCATATCTGCCTCTGGTGTTGCCCGGTGCAGAACAAATTGGTCAAGGGTTCTCCTGGTTTTGTTGTCTTTCACGTTTATATTTATTATACAACATTAGTATGTTACTAGGTCACTAGAAGTCAGTAATCAACTGATAAAAAAACCAAAAACTTTCAGCTTACCTCGTAGGCATGTAACGAGATCTCGTTGTACGAGATCTCGCGATATTAAACTCCCGCGATATCTCTCGTTGAGAGGTAACGTTGTCTCGCGAGACGCTAATGCTAGCGCTAGCAGAGCCCCTAGCAAGTCAGCGTCACGGACAGCATGGCTTCGCCGGATGAAGTCAAGTACTCTTGGCTGCAGTTGCTATAGAAGACGCCCCAACTACTGATGGAGGGTCCCGGCGCTGCCGACGCTGCCCCGGATGTCACGCGTAAACACCGGTGTGACCGGTGTTGCCAGATAGAGTCCCACCCACCCAAAGCACTCTTTACCCGCAAAAGTCAGAAGGAAAATCGCGGTGAACCGCCCAATCTGGCAACACTGGTGAGTGACGACGGCTGCTGATGCGGATATTTATGTCAATTTTTGGAAAGTCCTGCGTGAGCGTGAATATCTATATTCTACAAAAAAAACGGCAAAATGAAAGAAAAGTAACGAGGCTATTTTTAAAAAGTAAGGAGTAGAAAGTACCAGTAATTGCGTGAAAATGTAAGAAGTAGAAGTATAAAGTAGGCTGAAAAATAATTACTTTACTAAAGTATAGATAACTAAAATTTGTACTTAAGTAAAGTAACGAAGTATTTATACTTCGTTACTTGACACCTCTGGCATTTTAACACGTCCAATAGCTGCACCCGTTAGCATGATAACCCCTCCAAAAGGCTGCCACAGCTGTTTCTCCACGTTTTAGCATGTTAGCTCGGTGCGGCGGAGCGATCGACGGCTGCTGCTCTGGGCCTGAGACGTCCACAGAGTTCACCGTGCGTTTCCAGCACATTTATCCGTATGAGGCAAACTCTGATCCGACACACGGTCCATCCAAAGCCGGCTGTCGAGGCCGGAGCTAACCAAAGCTGGCGGGCACTGCCGAAAACTGCCGGACACTGCCGAAAACTGTCGGAAACTGTCAGAAACTGCCAAAAACTGCGTAAATTGGCTTAAAAATAATAATAATAATAATAATACTTTATTTATAATGTCATTTAAAACAACCACAGCTGCAACAAAGTGCTGTACACATGAAATCAAGAACATTTAACCCCCCCAAAAAATTTTCTTATTTATTTTATTTTATATTTTTATTAATAAGATGCATTCGTAGCACCGAATCGCCGTAACTCGAGGATTACCTGTACTTTTACCACCCCTGTGTCAAAATGGCCACTCCGTGAAGCTGCTAACTCATCAGCACATGTTGGAGGTGCAGCTGTCCTTTGAGCTCGTCTCCCTGCAGGTTCCGAGGGCGACTGAGAGGTCACGCAAACATTGTCATCTCGCTCAGCCCCTGGTGCGATCGCCTCGCACCTCGCTAACCTGCACAAGTGCATCAAACATCTCCTCTGTGATTACCGCCTCTGACACATGGACATGTCCGGCCAGCTGCCCTGCCACCTGTCAATGGAAAAATTAATTGGAGTGATGCCGAAGAGAGGTAGGAATACAGAGGAAAGTGCAGAGATGAAAGGTGGGTGGGCTGGCAGACATGACGGACGAGGGAGAAGACCTGAATGAGAAGTTTACACACATGAAAAAAGAGAAATGGGAGAACAGCTGAGCCTTCATCAAATCTATAATAAAATCACTGCATTTGGTGATTCTCTTTTGTAATCGATAAAAAATTAGGAGAAAAAAGGACAGCGGTCATAAAGTTGTGGACATTTTTATTAATTCCTTTGGGTCTCTTTAGATGTTCACTTGGTATTCAGGGACATCATTTTCAAAATCTACAAAAGCTCTTATTGGGTGTAACGCCGCACAGCGGAGCCGGTGTGTGTCTGTTTTACAGCTTTTTTGGCATCTGAGCAGAATGGGCAGTCCAGTTCTTCTACGGCATGGTTTTATGGGGGGGACATTTGGACGAGGATGCATAAAAAGTCCTAACAAAACCGTCCGATTTCCTTCCTCTGACGAGGCATGGCACTACAAGCGAAAGGTAGCAATAAAATAAAATAAAACATGTCAGCTCAGGGTCCGTCCATCACACTTTATAGATGCTTTTCAAAACGTGTCACCTGACTGAGCTCGTGTAGAGATGAAGCTACCCCTTTCTGGGATTTTTCAATGTCAGGACATTCATTAAAGAGCTCAACGAGGTATGTCTCTTTCATGAAGGCACCGCACTGGGATTCAGTCATAGCTGTGGCTCCACTGGGCTACTGCTGCCGCGATACCTGTGGCTCTGAAGTCGGAACGCAGATCTGGGACTGACTTCACGACAAAACTTTGTGTTCCAGTCAGAAAACTAAAGCATTTACTGACTGGCCATATTAAAAACCTGACATAATATCTGTTTACAGTTGGACGGTGATCAAAACAGATATGAATGCTCCCAAGACTGCGAGGCGCTGGGGGGCCGAGATGGTCTAGTGGTAAAGCAGCTGATTTACCAGAAAGTTGCGGTTTGACTCCCTGCCATTCCCACATGTCGTGGTGTCCCTGAACAAGACACCTAATCCCTAATTGCTCCTCGGGTGCTTACATAGCAGTCCACTGCTCCACCTGGGTGTATCTCAGGTGTGATGGGTTAAATTCAGATAACTCATTTTGTCATTGTATGGAAACGTACAATGATGACAACACAAAGCACTTATATAATACTGTATGTTGTTTAACTCTGTTCAGAGTGACTGAATTTAAGTCAGACAGCATTAAATACAGTTCTGAACAACCTCATTGATGGTCTGAACCCATTTCAACTGCATATGTTAGGTAGTCTGAACGCAATCTGTCCTGAGTCAAGTTCTAGATTGAACCGACGTGACTCCGCACAGCTGTGTGGCATTACCTGGACATCTTGGGATAAAAATAAAGCGCTACAGCAAAAGCCGGCTGAAAGTTTCATTAAACAGTTCATCAGAATGAGTTTCCAAAATGTCCACTTTGTTGGAATTTTGCCTATAAAGTGGATTACAGGACAACATGTAGGTGAGCTGCTCTTCAGTTTGTTTTTTGTTGTGATTGTTTTAGAGCTGGTTGGACCCGCAGTGGTCCGATGTCCGTGAGCTATAATGAGTCAGTCAGAAGACAGTCTGAGCAGCAATAAGGGGCATTATGTTTTAGCTTAAATAAACACAGAAGATTAGATTATATCGTACACAAATCTTTGGTTTGAACTAGCATTAGTCCAGGAGGTCCAAACTGAAAACAAGAGTAATGGATATGGCACGTTAGACGCCTGTCAACAAACTATTATAGAGCAAGCTATGGCAATGACATTGCATAACATTTTATCTTGATTTGAGACATTGACCTTAGAGAGCTGGGGTGATGAAAAGTGTACCCAACAATCTGCAATGATGATGCATATGTGCATGATGTTTCGTAAAATTATCTCCAATGGATCAAAGATGGGACAAGAGAAAAATCCCGGATGGAGACTAAACTGTGGTACAAATATAAAAAATGGGAGACTTCTCCGGTCTTGTCGACACCAAGAAGGTTTTTTACAAAGTCAACCTTTTTATGTTTTGTTAGCACTTGTTATCTATGAACAGTTTCTGCTGAAGGAAAATCAAATGCAACAAAAATACGCAAGACGCACTAAACAAACAAACAAAAAATCTGTTGTTTAATTTTTTTTCCATGTTTTGTCCTGATCAAGTCCATTTAAACTTTTGTCATGTGCAGAAAAGATAAGTTGTGGGGAAAAAAAATACATCTTCAAAGTTTTTTTGTGACATTTTGCTGCGTTGTCACAGAAAATGTATCTGAGGATTCCAGTTCCTGGTTTTCCTCTACAAAACAATTCTTCACAGCTCATGAGCAACATCTACCACAGCAGTGGTGGCTACCAAGACCAGCTGGTATCACATAAAGACTGAAGCCAGATCACATACCGACACGCGAGTGTTGGTTCGCCTACAGGGAAGTCAACCTACAGCCTTATTAAATATCATTTTGAGCAAACTACCAAGTCTAACCTTTGAATCTTTCGCGTTTGTTTTCAGCCTCTTGCCATGGAAGCTTACCTCTTGTTCCTTGAGCTGCTTCTTATGAGTTTGTTTCCCCTGTGCCTCAACATCTGCCACCTGGAGCATCTCATCCTGATTCCCTCAACCTGTAAGTGTAGATTAGACATAACCAGCTTAATCTCCCATCTCTGGTCCCGCCTGTCACTTTCCTTAAAACTTAGCTCCTGGAGATCTGCTGCTGTTGTCTGGAACCTGGAATCTTCCGAGCCTGAAAAGGAAATACCCATACACACACAAAAAAATAAAGGAACAGGAATGGACCTAAAAAGGTACAAAGGCTTTGTCGCTCCAGCAGTACCCTAGTGGAGGACAATATTGTACCACTAAACCTAGGAACAATTTTGTACCTTATTTTCTGTACCTTTAAAAGAACATGTCTGTACCTCTAGTGACAAAAATGTACCTTTATTTACAGGTACAAAACTGTACCCATTAAAAAGGTACAAATTATGTACCCAAGGAGGTACAGTTGGAGCGACATGGCAAATTGTACCTTTAAGAGACAAAAACAAACCCATACATTCACAAAATATTCTTTATTTATCAAAATCAATCAATTTTAAATCAGTTCATACAGTTTAAAACAAGATCAATACAGAAATGTAAACATCCATTCTTAGTGCATTGAATTAATACAATGTTCTAAAAGTTGTTTTTAACATATAAGCAAAACAATATAGAACTGAATAGAAGACAGAATATGTGTTACAAACAAGTTGAATGAGGACTGTTTGCCTCTGTTATAGTCATACCCTTGCAAAATTTGTACAAGTGCTTACACGGAACATCTTAATCCAACAAACAAACTGTCATCAATAGTGTACATGTCAAGTGATGTATGGTCCTTTTCATCTCCAGGTTTGAGTAATATCCACTCATTGTCTACTCTTACACGATATGCATGAAAATGCAAGTCAAAAGACAATGGGCCTCATGCACGAACCGTTCGTACGCACAGATTTGTTCTTAAACTGTGCGTACGAGCGATTTAGGATCATTTGTGGCATTCAACAATGTTTTCGTATCCTAAGATTTTTTTCAGATACGAACAAAATTTACGTGTGGTCTGGACCTGTCGTATAATTTAGAGCAGTCGGTCCGCTGTTATCCAGACGGATTTCCTTCACTAATAACTTATATTTCGTTATTTAGAAAATATTCTGAGTTTAAAGAAAATTAAATGCAACGACACAAATTGGTTAAATTAAAATAAAGCGGCTTCAAACCCCCCCCCGTGCCCCGCGCCGACCACCGTGCGCCCCCCCGCGCCCCGCGTCGACCACTGTGCACCTCCCCCCCCGTGCCCCGCGCCCCGCGTCG